>PVIR01046677.1:0-10174 GCA_004026965.1 Petromus typicus
AAAAAAAAAAAAAAAAAAAAGTATATGCCATTAGGCCTAGCTGACAAAGAAACTGACAAGGATTCTGAATGACCTGGAGTACTACAGCTTTCATGTGTGCCTGAAGAAAGTGTAAAATCCTTTAAATGTTTTAAAGAATCTTATAAACATACACTATGAAACAGTAATTCTTCTGTTCTCCAAAAACATGAACACAGATCTACTCAGTAGAGTTTATGATGACTTTAATTCATTATAACCCAAACTCGAAACAACTCAAATGTTCATCAGCTGGTAAATAATCAGTGCTCAAAAAGGAATGGAAGGTACAACTGATAGATCTAGTAACATGAATGACTCTCAAAACTATTATGGAAAGTGAGACAAACCAGAGAGAAAAGTATATATAGTATATGATTATATTCATATGAAGATATGGAATTGGTAAAACTAGTATATAGTACTAAGAATCAGTTTACTGTTGTCAAATATTGTACATGGAGTAAGTTGTCAAATATTGTACATGGAGTAATTGATCAAGAAAGGGTTTAGGGATATTACAAGGTGATAGAAATGCTCTTTTTTAGAGCATTGGTTACATGATTTTTGACAAGTCTCATTGTGTGGTGCACTTAATATATACTTTTTTGTGTGTAAACGCTACACAATAAAGTTTATTTAAAATAAAAATGAAGCTCTAAAATGTTGAGAGGAAATAGCTCTCAACTTGGGGCCATTATTTGTCAATTAATAGGCTTCACTTAAGGCCTGTTAAGGTAGCTTGATGAGATTTCTATTTTTCCAGAAAAGGATTCTTTAATTCCCACTGGGAGCTAGGAGTTGGAGGTAATAAGCTTGGTTTCTGGCAAGCAAAAGCAAGCTAGTAGGCTCCATTCAGCCTGGAGGCCTTTGCTCAATTTGCCTTTATTTTCACTCTTTCACTTCACTTTGTGTCTAATGCCCCAGGCATTAGTACTATTTTTTGGCTCAGTTTTTGCCCAGCAAAATTCCATAGTCTTCAGCTGAGTGAAAGAATGATGATTTTCTAAGTTTGTGAATTGGATGTAGGAAAGTCTAAGCAATCTCTCAGTGTTCAGTTCTTTACCTTAAACCCATTTTCTGGCCAGACCTCAGTCTGTTTTGGGTTGTGCAGGATGAATTGTTTGTTTGCCAGCAGTATTCTACTCTGCAAGCCATTTACCATTCCCCCTTATGTTTTCTGCCTACATTTATACTAATTTGATGGGGTAGGTGTCTCCAAGTTTTTGATGATAGATTTTGCGGTTTTTTTTTTTTTTTTTTTAGTTTTTTTGAGACAGGGTTTCGCTTTGTGGTTCAGGCTGGCCCTGAGCTCAGCCTCAAACTCACATCACAGCAATCCTCCTGCCTCTGCCTCCCGAGTGCTGGGATTACAGGCGTGAGCCACCACGCCCGGCACTGTGGTATGTGGTACTGGTTGCTGCTGGGCATGAGTCTCCACGCCCAGTATGGTATGTGGTTACCAGGAATCGAACCCAGGCCCTTGCGCTTGCAAGACAGGCGCCGGAACCACTGAGCTAACTCCCCGGTCCGATTTTGCGTTTTTGTTTATTATTATTTGGAGGAAACCTTAGAACTATAAAACTCATACTATACATTTTCAGCTTCAGCAGTAACAAACTCCTTATAATTTATCAAACTTACAATGCCTGTTTATATTTTGTTGCCTTTGTACAACTAAACCTTTTTTTGCTTATAGGTCCCAGTTGAGTCCCTTCTTTCACTAGCAAATCTCTCCTCTTTCAAAACCTAGTTCCTTTTTCTCCTACCTTTTGTTGTCCACTACTTCTGTATGTTTATTTTATAACAGATCCATTTCATCAGCAGTTACTAAATAGCAGTTTGAGTGAAGGACTTTCCCAGAGTCACTGGGAAGGACTTTTTTGTGTAATTGTAATCTACTTAAAGTAAAAATAGTAAGTGATCACTTTTGAGCAAAATCTAAAGATGCATGTGGACCATTTCACTAGAAATGGGGAAATCAAACTCATGTTTTGCAGGAATGAAAGAGGAAGGTAATAAGTCCTGCAAGAAGACCTGAGGTGAAATAAATAAAAATATTCAGAATAAATTATAATTTTCCAGAAATCTATTGCAATCAGAAATTAAAGGCAGAATATAACAGATATGTAGACTGATTTAAAAAGTTTACTATACAATATTTATATCTAAGATTGTAGAACATTGATTTCATTTGCCACTGAGGGAAAAAACTATTAAATCATGACATAATATTTATAATTTAGAACTTCACTTATCGGCAGAGCTTTTTTAGACTTCAACAAATATTTTTAATTATATATCACTGTGTGAACACATAAATAGATGAGAAATAACTGTTTAAATTATTTCTAGAATTTCACCATTGAAATTCTCTTTAAAATCATTTTTTAACTTAAAACTGTTTTTTTATTTTGTTTTTTTAACTCACAGTATCCTCTTCTTTGTCATTAGGAGTATTTGCTATCAATGACATTAAAATGTACCAAAAAAGTATTTTAGAATTGAAAAATACAGTGGCTTAAGAATTAATGTGATTCTGATACCAGGAACTTTCTCACTGTTCACATGATTATTTGAAGATTGCTGTTTTTATAACCAATTTTACTTTCAAATTACTACCATTTTGTGAAAAATTTTAGAATTTTCTTCTTTCCACTTTATAATTTTCTTGTATTTACATTTATTTTGCTTAAAGTTAGAAAAGGTAGTTTATCTTTGTTACCTTTTTTTTTTAATTCTGAGAATTAAACCCTCCTCTTTGTTACTACTGCCACCTACTGGATTTAGACATTCACCACTTCTTGCGTGGATTACCGTGGCCTCCTAAATGATTTCCATGCCTCCATTTTGGCTCCTGTCTATCTTCTATTCAACTGCTAGGAGACACTTTCTAAAGCATAAATATCATGTTACTCTCCAGCCTAACTCTTTGTTTTTCCTATAACTTTCAGAATGAAGCTCACTCTCTCTAGCTTAGCATACAAGATAGTGTATGATGTAGTCTTCCTGGTCTGGTTTGCTCTCTTGTGGCCTCTAGACATCAACCAGACAGCCCTAACACACACTCCTAGGAAAACCACCTGGAACTGCCTGAACTTCTGGATTCACTGTGCTTGCTGTGTTTTGCCTCTGAATCCTCACATGTTTTCCTCTGCCGAGAATATTGTTCTCTTCATTTCTGTCTCTTATTGATCCCTTAAAATTATATACATCCAGTACATCCCTATATTTTAGGAAGCCAGCCTTTCTGGGCACAGTGACACATTTGTAACCCAGCATTTGAAAGTCTGAGACAGAAGGATCACAAGTTCGAGTCCCACCTGGGCAGCATAGCAAGATAATAAATGAAGGGAGGGAGAGTGGGCAGCAGGAAGTTGGGCTGGAGCAAAGTTCAGTACAAAGGGTTCAATACCCAATACTGCCAAAATAATAAAAAAGAACCTTTTTGGCTATTTCAGTCTGATGTTCTTTCTCAAAATAAAGAACATGAAGAAACAATGTCTAGTAAGTAAAAATGTTCAGGCTCAACTGTAATCAAGGAACTGCAAATCAAGATGTTTTGTTTCCATTGTTTAATGTATCAAATTAGCAAAAAATGCAAAAAGTAGGATTACTCTACAAGAGCATATTACAAGTATAAATTTGGCATAATTATGGAGGTTAGATTGGCCTTTTAAATGGCAGCATTGGTATTCAAACCCATACAGCCTAGTTTTTAATTTATATACATGTGGCATCTTGGTTCTGAGTTGTCTTATTTCTGATTGAAAATTCTTGGATTGTTACAGCTTGTATCTAGTTGTCTTCCACTCCAAAGCCTTATGTGGCCATAAGTGGGGAGTTTCAAAAGTTGTTGGAAGGGTGTGTTAATTAGATTAAAGGTGTGATACTGGAAGCCCCACTCTGGGTGGCACCAATTAATAGGCTCACAGCCTATGTGGAATATTAAAGAAGAGAAAGAAGTGAGGCTTGATGCTGCTGCTGCTTGCTGCCTTACCATTTCCTGCTTGCTTGCCATGGACTAATTCTTCTCTGGGATGCTCCTCTACCAGGCCACCCTGCCTTGGAGCCAGCTGACAATGAACTGAAACCTTTACACACTGTCAGCTGAAATAAACATTTCCTTCTTTAACTTGAGGGTTTTGGTTATTTTGTCTCAGCAACAAGAAAAGTAAGACAGATTAGGTTCTGTGTTTAGAATCCTATATGAACATCAGGTGAATTATAATCTAGAAAGCTAGAATTTGACACCTGTAAGTCAGAACCAAGTACCAGGGAAATAATTATTTGGGGAAGCATTTTTTGAAGCTTGAATCATTTTAGATTGTAGATTTTTCATTATTTGTGGGGTTTGAATAAAAGTTTGAACAGGCAATTCAAGAAGATATGGAGCTTATAAATAAGCACATGAAAAGATGTTTGAAGTCATTAGCCATTAAGGAAATGTAAGTCAAGCCACAATGAAATAACACACACACACATTTTAGGTCACTAAAATAGAAAATATTGACTACCAAATACCTACAAGAATATGGAGTCAATCAAGTCCTTCATATATTGCTGGTGGGTATATAAAATAGCCACTCAAGTATACAGACTGGTAGTTTCTTATACAGATATACTTATCAAGGCAGCATACCTGTAGTTACATACTCTAGAAAGATGAAAACTGTATTAAAACCTGTGCATTGGTATTTACAACAGCTTTATTTGTAATAGTAAAAAAAAACTGGAAATAACATAAACAGCATTTAATGGATGAAACACCATTTAATGGTCATGGTCTATGATCTTTTTGATGATTGGCTGCACTCTGCTTTCCAGATATCTTATTGAGAATTTTTACATTTATGTTCATTAAAGAGATTGGACTCTTTTTTGGTTAGATCCTTTTCTGGTTTGGGTGTCAAGGTAATGCTTGTTTGCAATGATTTTGGAAATAGTCCTTCCCTCTTGATTTCATTAAAGAGTTTGAGGAAGTTTGGTATTCATGGTTCTCTAATGTTCTTACAGGATTTGGCAGTGAATTTGTTAGGACTTGAGCTCTTCTTAGTTGCGAGGGGTTTTTTTCTTTAATCTTACTAACTAGGGCTGGGAATTCAACTCAGTGGTACAGTGCCATGCCTGCCTCAAAAGTGCAAGGTCCTGAGTTGAATCCCTGCTACCAAAAAAAAAAAAAAATTTGCTGACTGATACTGGATTATTCAGGATTTTTGTATCTCCTCAGCTTAGCTTTGATAATTCATATGAAACTAGAAATTATCCATTTCTTCTGTATCATATTTAGCTACAAATATGATTTTGGCAGACTCCATTTTGATTTTACCTTTTTCATTTCTAATTGAATGGATTTGAATCTTTTCTGTTTTAGTAAGATAGGATAAAGTAGTGGCGGCAAACCTATGGCATACATGGCAAAAGCCACCTAAAGTTACAGGAAGGCCCTAAGCCTGGTCGCTCACATCTTAATCTTCTTGGGAAGCTGAGGCAGGAGGATCAGGAGTTCAAGGCGAGCCTGCAGAACATAGCAAGACCCTGTCTCAAAAAAAAAAAGGAGGAAAGGTTTATTTAGTTCATATTTTATATAGATTCCAGGCTATAATTAGCTGGCTCCCAGGCAGGATGGCATGGTAGAGAGGCATTTTAGAGGAGACACAGTTCATAGCCGGCAGAAGGCAGCAAAACTTTCATACTCTAGAAAGATGAAAACTGTATTAAAACCTGTGCATTGGTATTTACAACAGCTTTATTTGTAATAGTAAAAACAACTAGGGCCACTACAGTTCTTTCTGTCCCTTGTCTCTTATCCAAGCAATTTAGGGCAGATAGCACTCACACCCTTAATCGTAGTGCCTTTGATCCTAGCATTACACGATAAATCAATTACAGCATCACACACTGGAGATCCAGCCACCTCTAGAAAAGGCCTATCTGTGACTGCATGAGGCCTTGAGGGGACATCTAACACAAGCCATAACTCTATCACTGAGCTAAACATTTATCTATTTTGTTTGGTCTCTTAGAGAACCAGCTCTTCATTTCATTGATTCTTTCTACAAGCACTCCTCATTTAATGACTAAGTTCCATTTCCATGATTAGCAACAAGATATACCGAACTGTAACAAAAAAGGACAGGTCGTAAGTCCAAGTAGTAGGTTATAAATCCTACTACAGCTTTCCATGGACTGATTCTTCTCTGGGATGCTCCTCTACCGGGCCACCCTGCCTTGGAGCCAGCTGACAATGAACTGAAACCTAAATCCAGACATACAGTGCACCTTGGTTGTAAGTCGAAATAGTCATTAAACAAAGAATTGTGTCTTTTTTTTAAGTTAGTTTAATTTTGCTCTGATCTTTATAATTTCCCTCTTTGTACCAGCTTTGAGTTTAAATTGTTGTTTTTTAGGGCCTTGAAGTACATCATTGGTTTATTTATTTGAGCTTACTTTGTTTTTCTGATGTGGGAATTCACCATTATAAACTTCCCTCTTAGGACTACTTTCATTGTGTCTCATAGGTTCCAGTATGAAGTGATTGCATTATTGTTTGATTGTAGACTACAGTTTCTTCTTTAATTTTATCTACACTAATTGGTTTTTCAGGAAAGTATTATTAATTTCCATATGTTTGCATAGTTTGTGTAGTGCCTTTTTCTGTTGATGTCCAGTTTCATTATATCATTAATAATGTACTTGAGATAATTTATGTTCTTCTGAATTTACTTAAGTATGCTTTATGGGCTAGTATGTGGTGTGTTTTGGAGAAAATCCTATGTGCTACTGAGAGGAACATGTGTTTTATTGTTGGGTAGAACAATCTGTAGGTGTGTATTAAGTCAAATCCATTTGTTTTAAAGTTTAATTTAACTCTGGTTCTTTGTTGTTGATTTTTTGTGTAGTTCATTGGTCCATTGTGAAAATGGGATGTTGAGATCCTCCATGACAATAACAGTGGTGTTTATTTAATTTTTTATGTCTATTGGTGTGTTTTATGAAGCTAAATGAACTAGTATGTGGTGCATATATGTTTATAATTGTTAATTCTCCCTGTTGAATTGTTCAGTTAACTGATAGGTAATGATCTTGTCATTGGATCTATTTTTCATGGGCTCTTTTTCTTTTTAAGGTATCTTTTAGTAATTGGTCTTTGAAGTTCTTTTAGTTCTGAAATTCTGTCATCACATTAGTCACTTCTGCTCACCATATTTTCAATATGATTTTAATCCCATGAATTTCTAATTGAGACCCTTTCATGGACTCTAATTCTTTAGTGAACAGGTCATTCATGTTTTCTATTGTTTTGTTGAGTTCATCTATCTTTTTATTTGTATCTTCTGAAAGCTCCTTTATCTTTTTGGCTATTACTTCCATTTTCTATTTAGTTTTATCTTCTGTAATCCCTGTGAGTACTTCTTGGGAGCTGTTTTCTAACCTCTTCTGTTATTCTCTCAACTAATTTGGGTGTATGGCTTTTGTTATTGTTCCCTGTAATGCTTCCTTAATTGGCTTCAAGAGAGTTGGGAGTTCAAGGAGTCATTTTGTCGTCTTGTCTTTTCATATTTGTATTGTTTTTGTTTTGTTTTGTGCTGAGGTTTGTGAATGCTTATAATTTAAAGACTTTGTTGCTAGTATAGAGAGGTTTAGTTGCTTTTCAGTGATGTGTACTTTAAGTATGACTAACTATAATTCTTTACTCAAGATCTGACTACGCTGATAATTTGGCAAGTGAGAATATATGTAATTAGTCTAGCAACCAAGTTCTCTGGGTCCATACTTTACTACTTTGATTATGGCTATCTCCTGTGGCTGTCCCTCAGTCAGAAGGTCTGAAAGTACACCACGGGGATCCCTGAAATGTACCCACCTTACAGCTGCTCTGAGTCCTGGATTCAGTCAAACCCCTCCCTAAATTGGCATCTGACTAGTCTCACCAGGGGATATGGCAGATGCTTAGACTAGATTCGCTCATTGCCTGTTGTAGCAGACAGCATCTATCAGTCTGTTCCACTGATATTCTTTTCCCTCAATCCCTCTGAGGTCTCCTGCTTTCACTGTGTCTCCCTAAATTTGGTCTTCCTTTCTCAAGAGGCACAAGCCATGAGCTGGAAAAAAAACATGCACTGCCTTTTCCTTTTTCTACGTTCTGTTTTCTCTTTTCAGTTTCTCTGTAGGCTCAAATTCTCCACCCCCCAGGTACTTCTTGAGTCCCAGAGATCCACTTCCCTCTTTTTTTCTTCGCCAAGGTGTTATTTGCCAATGTCTGAATTCTGAGTCTTGGAAAGGTTGACTTGTTGCTTACCACTCCATCATTTTCTAAGAAGTTGTTATCCTGTGTCTTACCTTGCTTCTCTATATCTTTGATCATAATAGCCAATATTCATCAATTTAAAATGTCAAGCTGATCATGTCATTCCTGTGTTCATTACATATCAGTTGTTTTCCAGCTCATTCAGGGTTATAGCCAGTTTCATTGGGATGTGTAAACCTTGCATGATATAGGCTCCCACCTTTCCTTTCTCTCCTTGTCTTTCATATTCTCCTCCTTGGTTTCTCTGCTCTGCCCCCTTTAAGGCCTCTTGGCTATTCTTCTACTAAATCAACCATGTTTTCACCTCATGGCCTGTGCATTTATGATTGCTCTGCCTAAGATGACTTACCTTATAATAAATAAAGGTATGTGTTGAGTATCAGCGATTAGTAGTAAGGAATATGGCTTAAATGCATATAGGGTGCAACAAAGAAGGAAAAGTTCTTGTATTAAATCATAAATAGTTCCTTGCATGCTCTGTCTCTTCTTTCAGATATTTGCTCAGATGTCAATGAAATTTTCCTTGACTGCCCTTCATAAAACAACACCATTTCCTCCTTTCTGAACTTACCCTGCTTCATTTTTCTCTATAACACATATAACCATCGATATGTTAGTTACTTACATGTTTGTTTGTTTTTATAATTATATTATCATCTCCATAAGAACGACTTTATTTTATTCACTGCTACATCCTTAGCCATTAATATCCAGTACATATGAGGAATACTATCTGCTGATTGAAGAAGAGTATGGTAGTGTATATCTGAACGCCCCCCTCCCAGCTACTTGGGAGGCCAGGACAAGAGAACTGTAAATTCAAGGCCAGCAAAAACAACTTAGTGAAATTTGGACTCAAAAAAAAAGTAAGGAGGACTGTGTAGCTTAGGAATAGCACACCCATAGGTTTACTCACTAGTACCAGGAAACAAAAACTTGTGATTAAATAGATACATTGACAAAACCTTTTTGGAAAGCAACTATGAGTCTTATTTTTCTTTTAAGTAAGAAAATGACTAAGTAAATTCTATTTAAGTAAGAGACATCTGAATGAGACAGACTCTGGAGGAAATGATCAAGAACAGTAATACAGTTTTCCTCTAAATAAGAAACAAGAATATTTTGGAAGAATAATTTCCATGTTAGAGGAAGTTTCAATATCATGAATAGGCACTGCACGTTAGCAGTCTTTGAGAATGCTAGACTCAAAGAAGCAAAAGTTGGTAACAAAATACTAATATATGTTGTTAATGGAAAATTCAGATACAGATAAATGGGAATAAAGGTAGAGCTTCAAAATGAATCAGAAGGTAATTCTAGAAAAGATGAGAAAGCTATCTAAGTCTAAACTTGTTAGAGTCATCTATGGGGGCAAAGAGAGTGATTAAGAAATTCCAATGCAAACTGGATTGCAGATGTAACAAGGCAGAGTTGAAGTAATACTATTACTCCTAAGTAGTAAGAAGGTAGACTGACAAAATAAAGGCCTGTGTTGAATATCAGCAATTAGTAGAAGGAATATGGCTTAAATGAATACAGGGTGTAAAGAAAGAACGAAGAAAAGTTCTTGTATTAAATCATATTTCCTTTAATTTTTCTTTCTTTTATTATAGGTTTGTCATTCACAGAAAAATGGATCTTTTAAGCCTTTGGAGGACTCACTTATCACAATACATCCATTCTACCAACTGAGATTTATGACAATAAATTAATGACAAATTTCTACATTGTAGAACCATTGAACTGAATGGATAGTCTTTATAAAAAAATAGCCCAGTAGTATCATATTGCTAAATAAAACTGAAAAGAACAATTATTAACTTATTAGCCTTGCTAATACAAGCA
>PVIR01046678.1:0-10160 GCA_004026965.1 Petromus typicus
TGAACAAACATGTCTCATCTTGTTAGATACTGGATCTGTAGCGGATTCTCTGCCAGAACCGACACACATGGCAGAGGCTCTGCCTTCAGGGTCCCCTCTGTGATCTAAGTAGAAGCTTCAGCCATAAATTGGAAATTCCATGGGACATAGAGAGTATATCTAATGAACACTCCAAGAGAAAATGCGATGTGAATTTTTTGAATTGTTGCCTAGCATATTACAAGCTTAGTAGCATAAAATAACATATTCATTATGCATTGTCCCTTGTGCCTAGATGTCCCCCAAGGCCTCATGTGATCATAAGTGGCATTTTTTCAGAGGTGGTGCAGATTGGTGTCTGTTGGAGCAAAGTTGGGTCCTTTGCTCATGGTCTCATTAGGGGCTGCCATTCATAAGTGGGACAAGCTCCATTCCCACATGGAGGCGTAGCTTGGAGAGTCCTCGTCCAAGTGCAGGCAGTTCAGAGGCAGGATGCATTTGGTTGCAGTTGTCATACGGAAGGGTATGGTTCCTGTGGCTTTCAGCTGGTGACTGCCTTCAGCATCCTCCACTCTGCCACATGGGCATTCTGACATGACCCGTTAACTCCTTAAATCCAGTGAGGGAGAAAGGATATCTGGTCTACTAGGCAAAAATAGTCATGCACTGTCAAGACGTCAAACCCATCTTTGCCCTATTGGTCAGAAATAAGCTTGAGGTGTTGCTTACACTCAAGGAGAGATGACTGCACAAAGAGAGAGAACAGCAAGAGGTAAAGATCATGTCCATTGCCACAAATTCTGTGTTCTCTCCTAAGGAAGAATCAAAGGATAAGCTTAACATTCTACTGACTTCTGAGAATCCCTGGGATCGGCTGTGTGGTGATATCATATGGGATGAAAGACAATGATGATTTTCAAGATTTTGCAGTGTTTGTTTTACTGTTTCACTTGTTTTTCCTTATGAAAAGCCTCAAATTGATGTGTTTTGTCAAGTGACCTCTAAGGTCACTCGAGGCACTAAGAGTGACTATCGTTCAACTGACAGTTCTTTGCACATGGCAAAATCTATTAGTACTTTGCTATTTGTTGATCTTCTTAAATGCAGATGTACATATTTACCTTAAATAAAACACAAGAGGTCTGGTTCAAAATTTAATTCTATTTGGTGAGAAAAGAATTACAACCTTGTAAAACTAGGAATATTGCAAAAATGTACGTTTTTTTTTACTTATTAGTATGTGTTTACCTTCCTAATGATGACCTTCACTTGGGGGGGAGCTGGTACATGCACATAACACATTTCCATTCCTTTCTCTTCTCCCATTCACCCCCTTTTAAACAAGGTTTTTTTTTAAAAAAAAAATTGATTTTTAAAATGTGAATATAATTTGCATATCGCAAAATACATAGATCTTAAGTGTATAAATTGTTGAGTTTTGCATAAAGCATATATCTCTTTAACCAATATCGCAAAAGAAATAATGTGTTCCCAAAGGAAATGAAATCAAAATTTCAAAGGGAGACCTGCACTTCCACGTTCACTGCAGCATTATTCACAACAGCCAACAGATGGAACCAACCCAGATCCACCAAGAAGTGAATGGATAAAGAATATGTGGTACATATATAAAATACAATGTTATTTACCTTTCAAAAAGGAGGAAATCCCACCATTTGCAACAAGGTGGGTGAACCTGGAGGACATTATGCTAAGTAAAATGAGCCCGACACAAAGTAAGAAATATTGCCATGATCTCACTTCTCTGTGGAATCTAAATTACTCTGCCTCTTAGAGGTAGACAATAGAATCATGGACACCAGACGTCGGAAGGAAGAGATTGATCAAAGAAGGCAAATTTTTAGTGTGGCGAGGTGACTAAATTCTGGAAATCTAATAGATAGCATGGGAACCATAGTTAATAATATTCTATAATATATTAGAATTTAAGAGAGTGGAATTTAATATTTTCTGTCCCCCTAGCACATACACAAATACCACTGTATTAATTAATGATATGCTAATTAGTAAACATTGCACAGTATATACATGTATTAAACCAACACATACACAGTCAATATATACAATTCTTTTGTTAATTATTTCTTGATAAAGCTGAGAGGAAATGAACAGCGTATTTCCTTTACTCCAGAAAATTTACTGATGGACCTTTCCAGTCGAGCCCTACACCATAGGTAAGTATTGTCTTGGTGTGTATCATCCCTGCCTGGGCTTACCTGCTGTAGCACAAGCTCTCTTGTTTCTAGTTTCTTTGGGTCCACAAGATTTATTAACATCGCATGTAATTCAGTAAATCCTTACATTTTATGCCAAACAACTGACATTTGAAACTAAAATAGCACTCCCACACCATACAAGTTTATATATGTAAACAACTATCTCAGTACTATCTCAGTTAAGGAAGCTTTAAATTGAACACATTAGAAATTCAAACTATTTCACCTATTGTTTTTTCTAAATTATTTTAGTTGGCATCATAATTGTGATTTTTATGAGGTATGGTGTGATAGTTCCATGCATATTTATATATCTATACGTGTGTACATCTATATGATTATCAAATAATGATATATTCATTATGTTTAATTTTAGATATCTGTTATCTCAAACATTCATTATTTCTGTTAAAAACATTCACAATCTTTGAGATATTTTGAAATATGCAACAGGTTACTGTTAACTATAATTACCCTACTCTGCGATGTAGCACTATCACTTGTTCTTCCTAGTCACATTTTTTTACCTGATAACCAGTCTTTCTCTCTCCCCACCACCTTTCCCAGCCTCAGGTAATCACTATTCTATACTCTATTTCTATACAATCTACTTATTTAGCTTCCACCTATGAATGAGAACAGGTAGTATTTTTCTTTCTCTGCCTGGTTTACTCTGCTAGGCTCAACTACAGTGCTACATATAACAGAATTTCCTTCTTTGTATGGTCAGTTAACACTCCATTGGATGCATACCCAACTTTTTTTTTTTTTTTTTGAGACAAAGTCTCACTTTGTAGTTCAGGCTGGCCCTGAACTCACTATGTAGCCCAGGCTGGCCTTGAACTTATGGCAATCCTCCTGCCTCTGCCTCCCAAGTGCTGGATTACACACATGAGCCAGCACATCTGGCATTGTGATATGTGGTACTGGGAATCAAACTTGAGACCTTATACTTGTCAGGCAAATGCCAGAACCACTGAGCTAAATCCCTGGCCCCACAGTTAATTTCTTTACTGATTCATTTGCTGGTAGACGCCTGAGTTAAGTACCTCTCTGAGCTCTTGTGAGTAGTTCTGGAATAAGCATGGGAGTGCACACATCTCTTTGACATGATGTAATGATTTCCTTTCCTTGTGTCCAGTAGTGAGATTGCTGGACCAT
Organism: Petromus typicus; assembly: GCA_004026965.1. Classification (NCBI taxonomy): domain Eukaryota; kingdom Metazoa; phylum Chordata; class Mammalia; order Rodentia; family Petromuridae; genus Petromus; species Petromus typicus. The sequence continues at coordinate 3,378 of PVIR01046678.1, forward strand.
GTAATAATTGCATCTTTGTTTTCTCATCTTTTTGAGGAATTTACATTTCTTCTTAGAATTAGTGTACTGGTTTAGATCAAAAAGTTCCCCGAGAGGCTTATGTGTTCAGAGATAGGGTTTTGGGAAATGACTGTAGGGCTCCTCATCTCATATGCTGGGCCATCTATCAAGCTTATAGGCTGTTAAGGCCTATGTAGAAGAAGCAGGTCACTTGGACGTATCTCATTCCTGACTCTTCCTACCTTTCTTACCACTTCCTGGTCTCCATGCAGTGAGCAGCTTTCCTCTTCTACGCTCTTCTGTCATGATACTTCTGCGTTGGAGCCAGCCAATCACAGCGTGAGACCCTCGAACTTCAAGTCGAGCAGATCTCTTCTTCAAATTGTGTTTTGTTAGGTATTTTGCCCAAGCAATAAAAGGCAGTTACCACAAGCAGGTACATATTTACAAGTTCTAGTTGCTTTTTATTTTGAACTGACTTTAAAAGAAAAGTATTAGACTCAAGCTGTACAGTTTTTTTGTTTTTTTGTTTTTTTTTTGAGACAAGGTGTCGCTTGTAGATCAGCCTGGCCCTGAGTCCACAAGGTAGCTGAGGTGAGCCTCAAACTCACAGAAATCCTTCTGCCTCTGCCTCCTAGGGTTGGGATTGCAGGGGTGAGCCACCATGCCTAGCATTATAACATGTGGTACTGATTGCTGGTGGGTATGAGTCTCTATGCCCAGCATTATTGTATGTGGTTACTGGGGATCGAAGCTGGTCCCTTGTGCTTGCAAGACAGGTGCCAGAACCACTGAGCTAAATTCCGAGCCCTCAAGCTCTACTCTTTAGAAGTATTACAAAAAAATGATCAGTTTATTAGTGCCCCTTTTAGAACCATTCCAAACTTCCTATTTTTTACTTCATTATGTTTTTGGGTTATCCTAAGCCAACCTCTCTCCATTGCTTTCTGAAATTGTGAAATATCCACACTATTTTCTTTTTATAATTCAGCAAAAAGAATTCTTATGTATTAATTCCTTTTCATTTTTCTTTAAAAATCAGTACCAGTACTTCTCTATCTTCTTAAACACCAGCTGTTATTTATGTATACATTTCTCCTTCCATATCAGTATCTTGCTTCCACACCAGTATTTTATCTTATGGCTTTCTTTTCTAATACTGAGAATCAAGCTTAGATTCTTGTGCATACGGGATACTCATCCTCATCAGTATTTTTTTAATTAAAATCTTTATTGGTGCATTACATATATGTATCATGATTGCACTCAACAATGAGTATTTATACCAGTTTATGACACAACTCCTCATTTTTTCCCATACCCCTGTCCACCCTACCACCCCTGAACCTATATACATAAGCTTTGTTTCCTTTCTTTTTTGTTATAATCTCATTATTTTTCCCCTTTCACCCCACTGCGCTTTGAGTATTTTCTATTTCACAATATATAACATACATTCTAGAACTCATTTACATTTTCATTTTCTCGTACCAGAGAAAAGATATGATATTTACACATCTGTGACCTATTTATTTCACTTACGAGGATGTTCTCAAGATATGTCCATTTAAGTATGAAAGATCAGTATTTATTTTAGTGCACAAGAACAACTTTCACATGAAGGGAATGCTAAGATTTTGGCATTACATGTCACATGTTTATCAGAAACTCTGTAATGGTTCCAGGTATTCAGTCTTGTGTTCCTACATTAAGTATTTCAAAGAAGTTTTTAATAGTTCCAGGTAAATTAATAAGGCACACTTTTATATTACTCTATCAGGTGTCTGTGGTGCATCCCATTTGAAATTTCTGAATGCCTTCAAGTGGTGATGGAGTTATTGACTAAAAAAACTCATTATGGAGAGGTTAATTCTAGTGTGAAGTTGCATATATGACAGATCAAATCATGTCCTCTAAAATCACTTAAAATTCTTAAACTCATTCTCACCACAGATCAGAGGAATACTGGTGACACTGTACAGAATTCCTTATTCAATTTAAGATATGCTGACAATGTGTTACTAGAAAATAGCTTCATCCCATCAAATGGTATTAGTTTAATCTTAAAAGTTCCTTCAGCTAGATCATGTGTGTCAACCAATTACGAAAGCCCCCCACTGTCTGGTATGAACGTGGTGCCAGTTCCTTTGAAATAACAGCGACTTGTGTGATTTGCTTATTTTCAGTTACCATCAGTGTTAAGTGAACTTAGTTATTCTGATTTTGAAAACAGGTGTTATATATCTTCTCCAAAGCAGACAGCATTGGAACTGATAATAAGCAGAATAATGTCTTTGGTTCTTGAGAGGCAGAACAGATCATAGAGGAATGAATTAATAGTACATATTCAGAGTTTGATGCTACGTGACTTTTTTAGCACTACTTTGTCTTCCGCTTGTACTTTTAAAGTCTTTAATGTTGGGCTTTCCTATTCACTTTGTATTTCTTCTTTTCCAAAGTGTTTTTTGCACTTGGTTTTCTTCAAGGTAGTTATAAATTTTAATTAGATTATTCAATTTACTTGTATATAAGTATTGCTCAAGTTTTTTCCTGTGACGTGATCTGTCATTTAACTCATGTTTATAATCTATTTTCTACACTGAAATTTAAAATTTTTATGCAATGAATTGTTTCAGTAACTCTATGGGTCCTAGATTCTGTGTTGTTTGGAAAGACTTCCTCACTTAAAGATTATATAAAAATTAATTTTATTTCTTTTCTAAGGAACAGTCTCATATTGTATCTTTAGAAAATTAACACATTTTAAAAGTATTTGCTATAAACATACATGAAACTTGCTTTTTAGAAAACTCTTTAACTTGAGATATTCTCGATATTTATTTAAAATCTTATCTCCTCACTTATTTAAATTTTGTCCTTAAAATATACTATATATGTATGGGCAATTAGCTGCATTTTAAAATTCCTTCTCTGTTTCAATGACCTCTTGTTTTTATGAAGAAAGTCATAATCTATTTTATTGGTGTAGTTTAATAAGTACTCTTAACACCTAGCTGAGTGATCCATTTCTTATTATTCCTATTCACCTAGCTATGTCTCCTCATTGTCTTTTGTTTATGAAATTCAGAATGTGTTCAGACTTTGTGTCTGTTTGGAGATTACTTTAAATGCATAGACTTTCTTTTGAAGAAGTGATATTTTTTCATTACTTAATCTTATTAATGAAATAAATCCTATTCTAGTCTTTTGGTATAATTCTAAAGTTCCCTTTCAAAAATTTCAATGTAAATGCTATTCATTCATTGCTAATTCTATCAATAGAAATTTTATATCTAATATTGCCAGCACAAATGCAATTTTCTTCTATTATATTTCTTAATTTTTTATTACTCATATAAAGAGAAGTTGCTTATATTTTGTACATGGTGAGATATCACTGTGAAGTGTAATTCAATTCTCACTTGCTACATCATATTTTCTTCACCTTATACATTAAGAAAGATGGATATAACACAGAAATGCAAGGAAAATAAAAATAAATTTTTCTAGTTCTTTGAATTTCAGAAGTGTAATTTCTGAGTAGCGGAGTCTTTGAGAAAGGCTCCAAATTTTGGGAAATGTGAAAATGTAACCATCAAATCTTTCTGTTCTTTATTTATCTAATGATTCCTTGGGTGATGGGAAAACACAAAAGTGAGGGAGAGGAGGGAAGCGGTGCTCCGTGGTTGCTGGGATCCTGGGCTGTCTGTTGGGTCACCTGGTTGGGTTCTGGGAAGGAGAAGGGGTTTAAAAACCCATGAGCCGAGTGTGGTGGCATACTGTCACCTTAGCATTCTGGGAGGCTGAGAAAGGGAGACCACAAGTTCTAGCTCAGCCCATGCTACTTAGTAATTTAGAAAAACTCTGTCTCAAAATAAAAAATAAAGAAGTCTGAGGATGTAGCTTAGAGTAAAGGCCCTGGATTCAATCCCCAGTCCTACGCTCCCCCCACCAGGGCACTAATAGGTTTGAAAAATCAGTGCACAGAGAAATGTCATACTTTATTTTTCTGGACAGAGGCCTAGGAAGCAAAAACAAATAACAAACAATAAGAATAAACATCTCAAACAAGCAAGGTCGTGTGGCCAGTCTAGGCAGAGGATGAAATCACTTCAGAATGTGATATGCATGTAGTGAAATGACATTTGTGCTGATGACGGGCCTGGGGCTAATGCTGCTGGAGGCCTCAGTCCAGCCTGGCCCGGACGTGACATGTGACTCCCGAGGGCAAAGAGCTGCCAGAAAAAGCCAGATCTGGAGGAATCTTGTTAGTGAGGTGGAGAAACCCTGGAAATGAGCGCGTGGACTAATAGATTTTGTCACAAAATCTTTAGTTTTATTTTGAAGAAAGCCTCATACTGCCTGTGTCTCTGAGATCTTGCATGATTGGAATTGCCTATTTATGTGGGGTTTTTATGTTTTTTTTAAAACTGCTTTACTGAAATATCATTCATATTCCATGCAATTCACCTACGCAAGGTGGTTTTTGGTCTATCACTACAATATATAACCATCACCACAATTTTTACTGCTCCCCAAAGATATCCAGTACCCCAACCTATCACTCCAAATTTCCCAAGCACATTCAATTTAAGAAATCACTAGTATCTTGTTTGTTTTTCTAAATGTATCTCTTCTAGGTATTTCATATATATATGGGATTATCCTCGTGAGTGGGTCCTTCCACTTAGTAAAGTACTTGTAACATTCATGCAAGGTCAGCCTGAATCAGTAATTAGTTTCTTCTTATTACCTAACAGTCTTATGCATTTATCAGTTGATGTGCATTTTACATTGTTTCAGCCTTTTAGTTGTTAGGGATAGCGCTCTTGTGGACATTTGTATGTGAATATTTGTGTGGAGATAGTTTTAATTTTTCCTGGGTGTATTCTTAGGAGTGGAATTTCTGGGTCATTTGATAATTTTATGTAAAGTTCACTTGAGGAAATGCTGGGCTGTTGTTTTTCAAGGTGAGTGTACCTTTATTCATTCCTGTCATCAGTATATGAGACTTCTGATTTGTCTCCATTTGAGCATTCATTCTCCCCTCTAAGAATTTAATATAGTCATCCAGATGGGTTTGAAATGAGACTCTGCTGAAGGACTGACTTAAATTTCTCTTTTGGCAAACGATGTTGAGTATCGCTTCAGATATATGATTGGGAAAGCTTTCTTCTCATTCTGAGAGTTATCTCTTCATTTCTTTGGTAGTGTTCTTTGAAATACAAAAGTTTTAAATGTTACTGTTTCACTTATTTTTTCTTTGGTTTAGTTGTGCTTTTGGTGCCATGTGTAAGAAACTGTCTTGTACACAATGAAGAAGCGTGCTCCAGAATCCTACGAGCCGTGACGCCACATACAGTTAGAGCCCATCGACCGCCATACATTTTTGTGACTTTTTGAATCCACTTGAACTTCAAACTGGACAAAAGGATAAGACTACTATTAGTGGCTCAACTGTCTTTAAGTCTGGGTCGTACTGTCAACATTCACCTTGAAACTAACTGCTTTTGTACTTTCAAGAAATTTGGTAGTTTCATCAGGAAAGAAATAATATGCCTCTTGTAAAACTTAGTTTTTATCAATATACTTGAATATATGAAGTGATAGTATTTAAAATAACATTAAGAAGGACCAAAAATTTATTAGGTATAGGTTTAAGCCTCCTAATATATTCAAGAAAAACCCATAATTTAATTCAGTATAAAGTCGTGAAAATTGATGTTTTAAATTTTACATATTAAAAAATAATCTAATTCATACTTTAATGTGCCTTTTAATGACTCTTTTTTTCTGACAAAGTATTATACTTGTTGAAGAAAATTTAGGCAATCCAAAATGCATAATAAAATTAAAATTGCTGATAATCTTATTATAGTAAATACTATATTGTTTATATATGTATATATCTTTTTTGTGTAAATTCTTTTTAAAATCTATTTTAACTTGTCCACATTTAAAAATATAAATGTGAAAGAATATAATCAAAGTAAGATACAATTTTAAATATTTTCATAGCTATGGTCTTTTTAGGCTATTTAAAACATTGTATAGATAATCTATAGGTTGTTTAAATCTATTTAAAAATAACTATGGGACAAACATGCTTGAATATATTTGAATATTGAGTATATTTCTCTGTGGCTCAGGATAATTTCTTAGAAATATAATTAGTGGGAAAATTTAAGTACTTTTTAAATATCCAAATTTTTATGTAAACAGAGACATATATTTTACCAAAAAATGAAGATTACAAAAGGGGAAGTGAAAAGTGTTACTTTTCTTCACATCTCCCAAACCTTTGACTTCTTTTCACTTTTTGGAAGTAAATCCAATTATTGTGTTTGTACAAGCTGTCTCTTTTATGTCCTTTTATAGATATAGCTTGTTCTATATACTATATTCTATAAATTGACACTTTCTGCTGCTTCTTGGAGTGAACTTTCTATCAGCACAAACACAGCTCACTTATAAAATAGCTTTTGGTGTACGTGCTATTGTTTGCCTGATGCTGTTCTATCCAGCACGTGCATTGCCACCCATGGCCCATCCTTTTCCTGCTGGACAGATGCTGTGGTGAATGTTTTCTGGACTTTTGTTGAGTATGTGTAGATGTGTGGCAGAATAGTTCAGTTCTGACTGCATACACAGGCACTGATGTCCATCTCTGGATCCTGGCCTCCTCGTTAGGCAAGAACTAGGAACTGTGGTGATCACTGACTACGTCTTGGGCTCTCAGGTCACAGTTCTGCTTCACACAGTATCTGAGCTCTTTACTGGAAC
>PVIR01046679.1:0-10159 GCA_004026965.1 Petromus typicus
ACATTGTCCCCTTTCACCTTATTTTACATTGAGCATTTTCTATTTCACAATATATAACATACAATGCTAGGACTCATTTACATCTTTATTTTCTCATACCAGAGAAAAGATGTGATATGTACCTATCTGTGACCTATTTATTTCACTTATGAGGATATCCTCAAGGTATGTCCATTTAAGTAGAAATGATTCAAACTTACCATTTTTATGGCAGAGTAATACTCCATTCTGTAGAAGAACCACAGCTTTTTTATCCAGTCTCCAGTTGATGGACATTTATAGCAGCCCAATTTGTGATTGCTACATCTTGAAAAAATGTATATTTCTTTTACATCTATACTTATAGGAAAATAGGACGGTAGGGAAAATAAAAAAAGAAATATAGTCCAACTTCTATTTCCTATTCATATCTGTAAATCAATGCCATATATCTAAATGTCAGAAATATATTAGCTCTGTTGCCAAATATCTACATGTTCATATTGTGCATGACAAGTAATGCTTCCAGTACTAGCAAAGTTCAATTCTATAACACATTTAAATGGGAATAAATATTTACATCTTTAAGAAAAACAGTAAGTTATAATTCCAACATTATGTTCTTTTTTTCCTTTCTTTTAAAATTTTTGTAATTAGACATAGAACTACAGTCCTTCACTTGCAAGGCAGGTGTTAGAACCACTGAGCTGTATCCTTAGCCTCCAAAGTTATTTCCTTATCTCTAAATTGTCCTTCAACTCTTTATGAGATAGTCTACTGTTCTGTAAAATTGTTTATTAGAAAGTTCCTTGTTCAATAAATACAATAGCTTTTTTCAGTCCTCATCCTTCCAACTTTCCGTGGAGTACCTGATATTCTTTACTCTTCCTACCTTGCTTTCAGTTTCCATCAATTTCAGACACACCTTTGGTTAGTCTTTATGTCATACAGTGAATTGATTTCTGTGATGCTCATTGGATTAAACTTCTTGTTTCTATTTCCCACTGTCAAGCTGAACTTACTGTATCTTCATCAGAATAGTCAATAATTTCCTTATTAGATCTTTTCAATGATCCTCTTCTGAAGTCCACATTTACACTCATATTAGAGTCCATCCTTTATATAGTTGTAAAACGGCATTTTTAAAGAATACCTAGAATTTGGGCTATGAAGTTGTCAAAAGCATACTTTTCATGACTACCATTGCCTGCAGAATCAAATCTGCAATAAACACACTGCTGTTCAAAGCATTCTTTGATCTGGCTTCACCACATTTTTACAGCTGATTCCATCAGTCTTATAGCTGATTCCATCTAGTTCACTTCATGTATCGACTTATATTACTAAATATTTCATGTCATTTGAGGAAACTCTTTGTTTTAACTCTCTATCTTCTATCTCTTTTCTTCTATTAACATTTTTAAAACTTCACTCATTTCCTTTCTTCTTTATAAACATTTTCTTAGATCCCTTTCGTCAAATCACCTCTTCTCTGTGTTCTGACAAATTACTCATTAATGCCATGTCATATCACTGTATATGTACACTTGCCTGCATTGCCTGACGGTTCTGTCCATGTCTGGGTCAACAAACTAAGAGTCAGGAACATTAAAAAAAAAATTGGTGTTGGCACTAAACAGGTACACTTTTTTCCTCATTATCATTATTCTCTAAATAATAGAATACAAAATGGTTTTTGTTACAGTATTTACTTTGTAGTAGGCATTATAGGAGAATATAAATAGATTATGTGCCATTTTATATGATATACCTCAATATTCAGAGATTCTGATATGATAAGGGAAGAGATTCTGGAACCAATATCTCCCAGATCCTAAAAAAGCTGTACCTGCTGGTAATCATGCCATATTTTTTTTCTGCTAGGTTGTCTACAAAAATAGCAATCTCTTCCAGTTTACTTATATCCAGCAAAATGAGAAGAAAATGACAGAATTCAATTACATTGGTTTTGTTATATTATATCAAATATTTTATTTATTTTCAAAGATAATTGGCCCTCAGATTCATTTTTGTAAAAAGGAAATACTTTTATTTGTAATACATAGTAGGATTTATGAAAGCTTTTGGTAAAATACTATAAACTCAATTTCAATATTTAGATTGTCTAATAATCGCAATAATGCTATTATTAGTATTAACATAAAATATTTTAAATATGATTTTTAAATATTAAACCTTTATTTAAAGTTAAGTAACAGCATGATGGTCTTTAAAGCAAGTTTTACTAAAAAGAAACTATACATAGCAGGGCACAGGAAAAGTAGAAGACTTTATTGATTACTTATAAATGATTTATAAAAGTCTTTTCAAATTATCCTGAAAGACAAATACATCACTTGGACATGCAAAAATGTCTATTGTATTCAAGCAGGCACAATATAAATGGACTATTTAGTTTTACTGTAGAAAGAGCATTTTATTGGTCACTTCATGTCAAGAGGGGCCAATTGAGTTACAACAACCTATCATTAGTAGCACATTAACCTCTAACATTATTTAATATTCATAAGTGTGGGCAGGGGACAGTGTCAAAGATGAAACACTTGAAAAATGCCTTTGAATGTGAAGGGGAAAATTAATATGACCTTTAACCTCAAAATTACATTCATAAGCAGATGCACACAATTGAGCCCTTTGGAAAGGAGGTTAGAACATTCACAACAAATTTCCTTGAAAAATGCTATTAAAAGGTGACAAATGACTTTGTGCATATAACAAGGACTGAACCTTTTCTTTTTCAGAATAAACATGGGGTAATGAAAAGAGCGACAGACTCAAATCCAGAAAAATTGTGTTCTTGTTCAGGTCTCACCACCTGCCAAATATATGACCTTTGTCAAGTTACTAGTATCTCTGGTCTCTGTTATCTAAAGTGTAAAATGAGAAAATTAAACTCAATAATATTTCAGGTAAACCTACTTCCTAAACTCTGAAGAATATATTTTACCCTTTATTATGATGTTATGCTCCATCATGGAAAGTACAGTGAGAACAATCACCTTGTACTCTAAACTCCAAAGTCTACTATAGCAATTTGTTGTTTTCTACTAGTTGTGCAATGAACAATAGGTTGAACAGATTTGGAGTGGTGCTTGCTAGCATCAATTTTTATCCTTGCAAGATACTCCCTGATAATAATTTGCACATTTGTCTTATTCTGAAGAAGTTTAATTCACTAAAACTTCTAGGACAGAATCTTGTAATTTAGATCCATCATGGAAGCACATTGCATCCCCTTGTGGATGATGATCAGCTCAAAGGAAAATCACTGGAGAGCTATTAAATATCATGAACCTTTGGTTCAACCAGTGCATAAAATTCTTAATGCCTTTATTGTATAAACTTCATGAGAAAGTAATTTACTTTTTTATTCATGGTAATTTAACTTAGATTTTCTGTTACATGCAACTGAAATGCTCAAGTGCAGGTGATAATTAAAATTTGTGGGGGATCTGAGGAGCAAAACCTGGGAAAAGACAAGCTAAGTTATCACTATAACAAATATTCTATAAAAATATTTCATTTTTATGGACTAACTTGAATTAAAGACTTCACTTTCAGTAAATTCTTTTATTTTTAACAAAATCATCATTTTGAAAATAAACAATGCTTTGGCTGTTAGAAGAAGGCTTATAATATTTATACTGCTCAAGGGGCAATATTTAAGAACATTAACACCTACAACTCTTCACATAATAATCACTACTTCAGTAGCATTTTCATTTACTTATTACAATACAGTCTATTCCCGGAGCCTGGGGGCTCTTATTCATGTGCTTTCTCTTTGTGCCTTCTCAAAATTCCATTTATATTATCCTCAGCAAATACCATTGAAAAGAATGTCTCTGCCATCCTTCAATGACCAGGAAAAGAAAGCTTAATCAGCTCTCCTGAGGTCATGAAACCCGAGGATGTCATTCTCTGTTTTAATTCCTATCCATTCACAATCTCTTCTTCACTAATGGCCATCAGAAGGAAATTAATTCCAACACAGAAGAACGAAGAAAACCTCTCATGTACGAAGAATTAGAAAAGGAGAGGAGCAGACACTGAGGGGGCAAGGAAAATAGTCCTGCCTGCATCCCCCTGTCCTGCCTCTAATATGGAACAAAAGCTTAAGCATGTTGAGAAAAGGCAGCATTCAAGCCTGGACACAGGAAAAACTGCATCTGTTCTGTCCTTGGGTAGGAACTACATATGGTGTAGATTAGTAATGGTGAAGCTTCTAGAGACAAGGAGTAAACTGCAAACCAAAACTCATTTATTTATCATAAAATACCAGCAATGCAATTAAACTTGGATACTGAGGTTTTATTTCAGACAAAAACAACTCACACATTAATATGTTTTATCTTAACAGGAAAACAAATAACACAGTGACCGTGTGTGTGTGTGTGTGTGTGTGTGTGTGTGTGTGTGTGTGTGTGTGTGTATTTAACCACTAACTTAGGGCTGGAATCACAAAGAAAAACAATTTCCACAGGGTAGGCATATGATGCCTGCTTAAGACTGAGGCTAGTCTAATAAAACAGTCAGTGGTCCTTGTACCCTTACACACTTTATTAATAAGCAATGTAAAGCAATTTACAGCAGTCTCTTACTAAGGGAAGTCCTACAACCTCATTCAGGCACTGGCTCACACAGGAAATCTAAACTTCAAAGTAAATTGGAAATATTGAGAAAAACTTGCAACATTTCCTTTACCTCAGATACAAGGTAACAGTAGAAGGATTTGAAGACAAAGGAGAACTGAGGAGATAAACGATGATGTGAAGATGATTGATAGATAGATAGCAGATAGATAGATAGATAGGCAGATAGATAGATAACTTCAGCTTACCCCTGGCTACACTGATACAATTCCATACACTAACACCTAAACAAAGAGAAATGAGACCCACTTCCAGGAATACATAAAAAATTTACTGTTTTACACATAATCTCAGTTCATTAAATTTTGAGAAATGAAAAATAAGAATGGAAATATATATTTTAGCATACTAATACCTCTTGGTAAATTGATCAATTTACAATTATGGAATGTCCATCTTTATAACAGATGTATCTTTGTTGCTGAACATGACAGTGTGCAGTTATAATCCCAGTACTCAGAAGGCAGAGGCAAAAGGATTGCTGTGGGAGACAGGGGAAGAGGACACAACCAGAACCCTCATGGCAAGCTCCAGTTCTGCTTTTCTGTGAGTCCCACAGCAAAGGGATGAACAAACAACAAAATTGGAACCTTGAGAAAAAAAGGCCGGGCCCGGGCTCAACTCTTGCTACTCTGAGCAGCGGCATCAAAAGGCCAAATACCACACAACCAGAAAGAGCCAATCCCTCGAGCTTGCTGTACTTTTTATTTGGTACCAACCCTTCACACCCATAATCCCAGCATGCATAAAACAGGGTGGTTATCCACAATAAACTCTGTAATTGAAGATCTCATAGGGCAGGGAAGACATCCTTAAATCCCAATAAGTAAGTCCCATGAAATAAGCCTTTTGTTTTTTCATATGTTTCTTTGCTGCCTTTAATTCTTTTTTAACAGTTTTTAATTTTTTTTTAATTTTATTGTGAAATAGGGACATTTTGTATACATAGCATGATCACACTCAACATTGACAACTTAATAGTATAGTTTTTTTAAAATCTTTATTGTTACATTATGAATACACATCATCATATTGAACATTGATAGTTTGTACCAGAATACGACATGACTTGATTCTCATTTTTCCCTTTCCCCACCACCCTGCAACCCTCTACCCCTTATATACATAATCTTTGTTTCCTTTTTTCTTTATTACTATCACATTCTTTTCCCCTCATTATTTACCCCTACAACCTAGGTAATAATTCTATTTTACCCTTTTCAGCATGTTTTCCCTCTTCTCTCTTTTTCATTCTGGCCAATTCCAGTCTCAAAAAAATGATACCATACTTATAACCCCTTGTGACAACCCTTCTCTCTTTTCCACTGGTACCTAGTACCATTATATTGGCTACCTCCCCCCAAGACAAAGTTTATATGGCTCTATTCACCCTTAACTTTCTCTCCTCTGATAAGAAGCAGCAAAGCCCTACAATTAAACATTGAAAGCCATTAAAATATGCTAGCTAAGCTCCATTAGTGCTTTGGAAGGATCCTCTCTGTGAAATATGGAAGGGCCCTCATCCCTTGCTAACTGTTGGGTGAGGGTTATTTGGCCTGGGTATTTCCACAGAAAGTCAATCAGCCTCAGTGGACTTCAGATAACATGTGAAGCCCTACACAGCTGAATGACAAGATAAAGAGGTTATCACTCAGTGAGGTCCCCTCCAAGAGATGCTGATGTCTCCCCAAGAATATGCAAGACCCTTCCAGTGATCTGGATGCATCTCTTGCCAGAGACTGGCAAGATTCCAATCCACTCTTCAACCTGATGCTTCCACTATTGTGGCAATAGTGATCTACCTGGTGGCTGACCTTTCAGGTGCAGCTACTGCCTCTGTCACCCTTCATCAACTGGCTACAGCTACGACTATCAGTCAACTTGTTTGAAACACTTTGCTTATGCTAAGCCATTTGGCCATGGTTTTCTAAGATTTGTGCCTGGCGATCTTTATCTTACAGACACAAATAGACATATTGCTAAAAGACTTTGGACTGTTCAAGACTAAAATAATGGGCTGATGCCATGTTAATTTCACTAAAATAATGGGCAAATTCCATGCTAATTACACCTGCCAAAATTATAGTCAATATCAAAATCTGTCATAGTATATTTGGGAAACTCAGGATCCTTTCTTTTTCTCATAAGCTATCCCAACTGACACGTTAGTTTTAGATGTTGTTATCCTAAACAATGCATGGGATACCATCTGGAATGGAGTACTTTCTGAATGGACTAAATTGGGTTTTGAGGCTGTCTCTTATACTTTCTTCCCCTATGTACTAACACTGTGTGGCTTAATCTTTTCATTCTCTACCTACAGACACAAACCAAACCATAAAAATAGGATGCTCTTGGCTGAGGCTTTAGAGTTAAAGACAAAAGGGGGAAATGAAGGAGAAGCTCAAGTCTGGATGGGTCAACTATACTGCGTGTATGTCTCCTAGCAAGCTAGGAGACACTCTAAGGAGTTTGAGCATGCTCACTCCTGTGCGAAGAAACTTGCTTATAGCCGCTGGGGGTGCCTCCTGTTCCTCTTCTAGTCCTGACTCCTGCATCTGGCCAAAATCTAATCATAAAAGGTTAAAAACTTGTGTCCCACCAATCAGCTACAGCTCTTTGGCCCTATGCACTCATCGCCACTCCCATTCTCCTTGTTCTATATAAGCCTATGTGTCCCTCAGTAAAAACAGAATTGTTTGCCGAAACATCCCCACAGACACAGAAAGGCATGACACTTTCAGCAAAGGACACATCTTTCAGTAAAAAAAAAAAAAAAAAAAAAATCAGAGTTGGAATATAGTATAGACCACAAGAACCTACCCAACATATATACAGAACAACAAACATAACAACTTGCTCTGTTAAGTACATGGAACATTCTTCTGATAAGCATATGGAAAAATTTCCATGATAAACCAGATGTCAACCCTCAAAATTTTTTGAATAAAATTATAATTTTTGTTTTTTTCTGAATGTGGTGCAAAAAAATTAGAAATCAAGAAGAACTTTAGAATTTCTATAAACATAGAAGTTAAACATCAATTTAAATGAACTATTATTAGTGAAAAAGCCAAAAGAAATTTTTAAAAATTATAAAACAAATGAAAATGAAAGCATACCATACAAAAAATAATATAGCATGAGAAATTAGTTTACGATAGAAAGTTTTCCTTTCTTCCTTATTATTTTAAACTAGGTCTCAGTAAAGACTACAAAAGTGCAAAACCATGGCAGTAGTAACAAGCACTTTCATGTAATTATTTTTGAGGGATAACCTAATGATGCAACTGAAGGAACTAAAAGGAAAATTTTAAAACCAACAACACTAGTATAAGGAAAATTTATCAAACGTAAAAGAATACATAAAATAGAGATCTAGAAACAATTGAAATGATCAAAAATGAAAATTTCTTATTTTGATAAAATGAAATTCACAAGTCTTTATTTTAGTCTCATAAAAGAAAAAATAACAAGTAAAATTAGATATGAAATAGACACTATACCTGTTACTACAGATATGCAAAAGGCAATTAAGGACTATGAGGAGCAATTGTACTTTAATACCATGAAGAAACAAATTCTTATATACAGGTAACCCACCAAAATTGAATCATGAGGACATAAAACTTGAGCAATCCAAAATAAGCACTGAGATTCAATCAGTAATAAATATTACCTGAGAAAAGTAAAGCCTGAATAAGACTACATGGTTTCATATTCAATTTGACCAAGACTTTAAAGAAAAATGATGGCAATTCTTCCTAAATTATTCCAAAGTACAGAAAAAGAAAAATTTCTTTATAAACTCATTCTATGAAGCCAGTGTTACCTTAACACCAAAACCAGACAAGAACACAGGAGACAAAAAGTAAACAACAAACCACTTTTCCAGATTTAAAAAATGCAAAATTGTTCATCACAATACTAGCAAAATTGAATTCAATGGCACCTCAAAAAAGATTATGCACCATGATCACGTGGGATTTATCCCAGAGACGCAAGATTCAATATAGGTAATTCAATGAAAGTAATCAATCGCTTTACTAGAATCACATATAGAAACCTTGTGAACATCCTAAGAGATGCATAAAAAGCAATTAACAAAATTTAACATTGTTCCATGATAAAAAAAATACTCAGAGATTAAAAACAGAAGAAATGTACATAAAACAGCATGAGCTAAAATGAAAAATCTACAATTCACATCATAATAAGTGGCACAAAGCTGAAATTCATTTCTTCTACAGTCACAAACAAGACAAGAATGTTCACTTTCACCACTTTCCTTCAATATAGAATTGGAAGAGCATATGATGAAAGAAATAAGAGACATCTGAATAGGAAAAGAAGGGTTAAATTATCTGTTTGCCAGTTGTGTGATTTTTTTATGTAGGAAAAATTATTGGAAGTGATAAATGAATTTACTAAGATGGCAAGATATAAATCAACATATAAAAATAAATAGGTTTTTATACACAAATTAAAAACTTCTCAAGAAGAAAGAAATACCACTCACTATAGCTGTTAAGAAATAAAATAGCTAGGAATATGGAAGGAAATGAACTTTACAGTACATATTACAAAGCACTGATGACTGAAAATGAAGATGGCATGAAAGCTTTTAAAAATTATACATTTTGATTGGAAGACTTGATACTGGTAAGATCCTGATGTTACTTAAAAATACAGATTCAGTGAACTCTTTCAAAATATCTATTACACATTTCACAGAATAGAAAAAAAAAATCTAAAATGTATATGGACTCACAAAAACCCAAAGCAATTTCGAACATAAAGAATGAAGCTGTCTTACGATACCTGACTTCAAAGGTACTACAAAAGCCTGATAAGCAAGAAAAAGCAGAGGTAAAATAAAAAGGGCAAATCCCTAGCATTTTTCATGATTCCTAGCATTTTTCATTTGAAGTTTTATATTTATTAAAATTTTCATTGTAAGTATTCTTTTATAAAATAACATAAATATCATAATAAATATGTGTATTCATTATAGCCTGTTACTGTTGACATAAGCATTGACAAAATTTTCTCCTCATGAATATCATTATTCAAAACTTTTTCCAAACACCTGTCTTTGGTCATAATAACAAGTACATGATGAAATAACATCAAAAATTGTAATAATAAAAATATATAAACAGATCATTTCACAGAGCAGAAAATTTTATCCTTCAAATAGCTTCATCCTAGCCTCAAATTAACTAATTTAATAAGAACAAAGACTTGTGTCTGTTTTCACTATCAGCAGATATTATTTCCCAGGACAGTTTCTGGATTTGCTGTATTTCTAAGCAACGAAGCACTAAGAGAAGTTTGCTATTTGTTTTTCTGTAGGAAAGAGTTTTGTCATTTTACCTAGCTTGATTTTGTAAGATTTAAATGTTTCCAGAGCATTTCATTCCTATTTACTAGAGGCTCAAAACAAGGAATGAATAAGGGGAGATGAAAGATGGCTGGATTTAGAAAGGAAAGGCAAAAAAAAAAAA
>PVIR01046680.1:0-10157 GCA_004026965.1 Petromus typicus
GATGACACAGGACTGGACCTAAAACATTCACCTCATCTGAAGGTATTGGCGTTGTATGTTTTGTAGAATCCCCTGGTAGCCAGCACAGTGGCAATCAACCTTTGCCTTTTCATCTAACTGGAAACAAAATTGAAAGAATTGAGAACATCAGGCTCCATGGCAAGAGCATTCTTTGTTTCTGATGGAGATTTACAGGTGCGAAGGACAATGGAGGGAGGCCGTTCGTCCTCTCACAAAAACTAGAAAATAGAGTGACTCTACTAACTATCGATTTTCATTCCAAACCCCATCATGAATTTTGTCGAAAGCAAGTGTTGGCACAGATTTTCGATGAAGCCCATGACAGCGTGCTGAGATTTGCAGACTCCTGATCTCAGTGCAATAACTCTATTGTGCCGCCGCAGCAGGGAAAAACCCACGAGCGATCCAGAAACAGATTGAGCTGCACAGGAAATGGAGCAAGAATCGCCAGTGTCTGGGAGGGCTGGAGGATCTGGCGTAGAACACCGAGGTCAGGCGTGAGGCGCGAGGAAAGAACAGCCGAGACGCGTCTGCTGCTCTCACTTAGGCCCGCGATTGTGTTACCGCACTCCCCAGTGGAATTCGTGTCTGATAAACCTGAGTGCGGAAACTTCAACCATAGTGCCCGCAGATAAATATGATGAGACACTGCAGAGCTTTTTTCTTCTTCTCTTCCTAATCTTTTCTGAAACAATTTAGAGAGAAATTCTGCATCCAATGACTTTTAAAAATTCAAAATAGTCCCTCTATGGCCCGAGCAGAATGGCACAATAGATGGTGAGATCACGGAGCATCCCCACAGGAACATGCTTTTATGCCATGGTAACCAATCCAGAAGATACGAAAGGGAGGCTTTTTACTGATGAATCACGTTCAGGACAGAAAGAGATCAACTCTCGCGCTCTCGTTTCCCGCTCTCACAGATGGAAAAGTAGGAGATGTGGCTCTAACAACAATGGAGGAGACCCAAAAATAAGTCAGAGAAACCCTTCTCTGCACAACTCCTTTACCAGAAGTATTTTCAATTTAAAGGAAAATCGTGTCCATTTAGTACATATCAACGTGCATTTAAGTCATAAGACTAATCGTAGGACTAAATCAGATTACATGTATTAATAATGGTATATACATATATTACATTAATGATGTTTTATATTACTATAGGAATAAGTCACACTACATATTAAAAGCAAGCACATACTAATGAGAAATAAAAACAGAAAAGAGATCAGACCACATAGATTGCAAATACAAGTCAAAGGTACAGAAGTCATGAGTGTTCCAGGGGTGTTTGAGGGTGGACTCAAGAGAGACAGAGGAGGTCAGATCAAGGAAGAGCCAGAGGAGGGGTCGGCTGGCCGGGGCTGAGTTTCATTCAGGAGAGGGTGGAAACGAATTTGGAGCACCTATACATTTTGGGTTAAGCTGTAAGAACAGAATTAAGAGCTGATGGTCTTGCTCTCTTTTCATCTATCCAAAGTACAGTTGGTAGATTCTATTCAGATGTAAGCAATGAGGGAGAAATCAACTGAAACTGAAAAAGTTTCAGCACCATGCGCGCTATACTTTTGATCGTACTGTGTAAAGACACTCGGGAGCGGGGCTGCCAGAACTCTTTCAGAAACAGAGAGATCAATGCAATAAGTGTGTTCAAAGTGAGGGGAGTATTTTGAGGGAGATTAAGGACAATGTGTTGTTCACTACAATAAACCTTTTTGAAAATTTGAATACCATGTATCTCAACCATATCTGCTACCTTTATTCACTGTGTCCTAAATGGGCATACAGGGTGATTTAATCCACTTTCTGTGGCCATAGCAAAATATCTGAAGGGGAGTAACTTATAAAAAGTGGAGATTTACATAGCTGATGGTTCTGGAAGCTGGAAGGCCCAAAAGCAAGGCTCCCAGATCTGCTTGGGTAACAATGAGGACCTTCTCCCTATGCCCTGACATGTCAGAGGGCATCGCATACAAGAAAGACCGAGAGTGCAAGCTCAGCTATCCTCTTTGAAAGCCACTGGTCCCATCATAGGACTCCACTCTCTTAATTGCACCTAATCCTAATTAGCACTCAAAGAACCTCCCTCCAAATATCACCAACAACACATGAATGTGGGGATGAAGCTGTGGCATGAATTTCAGAGGGGACATTCAAACCAGGCTATGGATTTTCCTTGGCTAACACAAATTTCTTATTAAACAAATGCTTTATAGTTTAAAAAAAAAGTGCCAGCTACCCTGGCCCTGGTTTTTAAGAATGTGGCAGCATAGTGAGAGCCAATGGAAATTTTTCATACATAGTGGCCTGACCCTCCACAGGCAGGAAACAAAAAAGGGGACAGTTTTGCTACTTACAAATGAGAAGAAGACACCTCCCAGGATTCCCTGTCTACCAGTCATTCGGTATGTAAATGAAGTCTCACCTTGAAACCGACATAATCCCCAGAGGTGTCTCAGCCTTTAAGAGTTGCAGGTGTTCCTGACTTCATTCTTTCTTTAAATAAAAATACATTCATGTGCTGTATAGTGATGTGGATGATAATGTGCGTATATAACAATTACAAATCAGACAGTGGCCCTACAAATCCACACCATGAGTAATAGTAGAGCTATCCTCTTGGGTAAGTATGCTCTGTTAGTCAGCTTTTCATCACTGGTGCAAAATGTCTGAGTTGACTTAGAGGAATAGGAGGGTTAAACTTCATTAACAACTTGATTGGCTTGGGAGTTACCTCGTGCATTAGTCAAGCACATTTCTCAGGAGGCCTGGGTGGATCATGGAGAAATGACTAGGGGTTCCTTCCTCCTTGGCACTGTTCCGTGTGCCACCCTGTGCCCCATCACCATAAAGTGAGCAACTCTGTTTGCCACACCCTTCTGCCATGAAGTTTCTGCTTTGGAGCCAACAACCAGGGACTGAATCCCCTGAAACCATAAGCCAAATGAACTTCTTTTTAAACTTGCAGGTGTTGGATATTTTGCCCACCAGTGAGAACGGTGACTGACACCAGGAGAAAATTTTGGCTCACAGTTCCAAAGGTTTCAGCTTGTGATTTGGGAGCTCTGTTGCTCTAGGCCTGCAGCAAGGCAGAAATGTCAGAGCAGAAGGGTGGAAAGCTACTTACCTCTCATTGTCTAATGAGTGGAGAGAGGAGGAATAAGACAGCAATCAAGGAAGGGACCAAGGACAAACAGACCCCTCAAAGCCATGCTCCTGGTAACCTGCTTCTTCCAATAATTCCACCCTTTGTATGCCCACTGAACTACGAACTCGAGTCAACCCCTATTCCCAGTGCACTCCCTCTAGTGCCTGTTTTCTGGTTTCCAAGCCCTCAGCACTTGGCCTTTGGGAGTCCTAGGTCCAAACACAAGATACACTCTGTGGTGTGAGCACGCAGAAGGCACCTGCTCAAGCCCTTCACGGGCCACATTCACACCGTTAAGCAACGTGTGTCAGCACCTGGGAAGACACTTTTCCAGTCTTTCAAGACCTTCACCTGGTCTTTTTTTGTTTGTTTGTTTGTTTTTTTTTTCTTGAGACAGGGTCTCACTTTGTAGTTCAGGCTGAGCTCAGCCTCAAACTCACATCATGGCAATCTTCCTGCCTCTGCCTCCCGGGTGCTGGGACTACAGGCGTGAGCCACCACTCCCGGCACTGTGGTATGTAGTACTGATTGCTGCTGGCTGTGAGTCTCCACACCCAGTATGGTATGTGGTTACCGGGGATCGAACACGGGCCCTTGCGCTTGCAAGACAGGCGCCAGAACCACTGAACTAAATCCCTGGCCCCTTCACTTGGTTCTTCCTCTGGTTCCTACTATCACCACTTGGTCCTTTGTCACAGAGAAGAGGTCTTTACTGTGCTTTTGGATCATGTGAACAAAAGACTAGAGATCTAAGAGTGCAAGCAGATGAGTCTTACAAACATGAGGCTTGTTACAGGAACCCTTTTTCCCACCTTCCCAATTATAACACTGTCATTTGAAGATATGATGCTCAAGCTGGAGCAGCCATCGGAGAGAGACAGACAGAGACAGAGACAGACAGCACTAGTGCATCTTCTTAAAAGACATTAGTCATTAATCCTATTGGATCAAAGTCCCATGCTTACAACAACCTCATTTAACCTGAATTACTTCTTTAGAAACTCCATGTATTAATCTGTTTTCTGTCACTAAAGCTGAATATGATAGATGTAGTAATTTACATAGAATAAAGACTTACTTGTCTAGTTTTTCCAGAGGCTGGGAAGTCCAAGACCACGGTGTCAACTGGTGTGAAAGCTTCTTACTAGATGCTAACACGGTGAAGAGTATCACAGGTCATCACAAACCAAGACGCTACTTCAAGTCCCTGTTATTTTTTTTCAGTATTGCGAATTGAACCCAGGACCTCCACACTGAGTTTCTCAGGCTGAGTTCTAACTTGCCATCCTTCTGCCTCAGCCTCCTAGTGTCCAGAGTGCTGGGATGACAAGTATGTGCCACTACCTCCAGCTCTTCTTCTTCTTTTTTTTTTTTTTTTTTTTTTTTTTTTTTTTTTTTAGGTTTTTGGAGACAGGGTCTCGCTTTGTGGTTCAGGCTGGCCCTCAGCTCAGCCTCAAACTCACATCACAATCCTCCTGCCTCTGCCTCCCGAGTGCTGGGATTACAGGCATGAGCCACCACGCCCAGCACTGTGGTATGTGGTACTGGTTGCTGCTGGGTGTGGGTCTCCACACACAGTATTGTTATATGGTTACCGGGGAATCGAACCCGGGTCCTTGCGCTTGCGAGACAGGCGCTGGAACCACTGAGCTAACTCCCCGGCCCCTCTTCTTCTTCTTATAAGGCTTCTAATGGCTTCAAGGGCTTCAGGCTTTTGAATTACTCGTTTTAATTACTGTTTTCAAATACTTCCCAAAGGCCCTGCCTTCAAAACCATGAGCACATAAATACAATTGTCATATGAATTTAAGGTTTAAATTCCCAACACCGAAACTTTCTCAAGTGGGGCCCATTCACAAATAGCACTGCACTTCCAAATGCATCATCACTGACAGGGCTTCACTAATTTTTGAAGAAAGGTCACAGACATGTGTTGAACAACATCATGTCTCAGTGGAGCCTTTTTGCTTCCTCCCTGCTGGTGTTGTGGTCATTCTGTCTATGGTCCTTGCATCACTTGGGTCCTGCGGTGTGTGGGCAAGTGCTGGAGCACAGGTTGGCCCCGTCCTGGTTCTGTGTCCTGTCTGTACACCCCTCTAACAGCCCTGTTCACCACTTCATCAGGAAGCTCTCCTGGCTGCTTCTGGAAAGGTCTCCTCTGAAATACACTGAAGAAAAACTTGAATTCCAGGTAGCATGATGTCTCCTGGCATCTTTGGAGACACTGGCCCGGCCTCTGTCTGCCCCGATCTGACATCGAGGAAATGACTCTGGGCTCTTCTTGACTCATTCTCCAAAGGAGGCTTTGAAGGGCCCAGGAAATGAATGTGACCAGATTTTTTTCAGAGTTTCTCCCATCCGACATCAAAGATGAAGATGAAATTAAAACAAGGGTGCTGCTCTGGGTTGAATTATGTCTCTCTAATGTGTGGATGTCATAACTCTGGGAGAGCAAAGTGTAGCCATATATATAGACAGAATCTAAGATAGAATGAGGTCATTGGGATAGATTCAAGTCGAATGTGACTGAGGTACTCGTGAAAAGAGGAGATTAAGGCAGGGACACACACAAGAGGAACTCCATGGGAGGCACAGAGAGGCCACAGCCATCCAAGGAGACAAAGACCCAGGAAAAAGCCAGCACCATGACATCACGGTCAAGACTTCCACCTCTAGGACTGGGAGACCATCGTGTTTTGCTTTCTACATTGCCCAGTCTGTAATACTGTACCCTGGGAGCTTGAGCAAGGTGATACAGATGCCAAAAGCTTCCCACAGGGAAGAGACAGAACGAATTGGAGCGAAGTAGACCCCGGCACAAGTACACGTCGGCCCACTCAGAGTGATCCCACCTGACCCATGAGGAAATTTTAAGCTGTTTTCACGCAGCATCCATCACCAGAGTGCTGGGTGGAAGAAGAATAGACAAATCTGAAAAAGAACGAGCTGACTGTTTTCCAAACAGGTAGAGACTTATAAGAGAGAAAAAATATTAACCATGATTTATTCCAAAAAACACACTCACTGCCTTAGGCGACCTGGAAGGCAGCTCTGGGCAAGCCGTCCAGCCCTAAACAAATGCCAGGCAAGTGACTTCCCGGGGCCCTTGCCTGAGGGGTGTACCGGAGAAAAGACCACATCTAAATAAAAAGCTAAATGTGGGGAGAAATGAGAGACAAGCTCCCTAAACATTCAAAACAGGCAGTAATAATTTTTACAAATATTACCCAGCAAATACCCAGCCACTGGGTGATACTGTGCTTTATACCTGGTAATGGTTTGTGAGTGCTGTGTTCTCATACAGATAATTTGGAAAGTCTTAAGACTTGAATGGGTCAAGAGTCCTTATCAAATTAAAGAGTGTCTCAGTGCAGAGCAACACAGAGAGATGACGCTTGTGCCACGAAAGAGGCTGGACTCTCCAGGACACCAGCCTTCCGGTAAGGTGAGTCACTGGCCAGTGAACACAAACCTCTCCACGTCCTGCCCATCCTTCGAAAAGTTAAATGACAAGGTGCCAAAGCCCGTGGACCAGTCCTTGTCTGCTTATTTGTCTTTGCAGCACCATGGGCAGAAGATAGAGTGGCCCTCTACCATGCCGATACACCTCAGCCTGTTTTGTTTTATTTTGAGACAGGGTCTCTGCTACAGACTTATCTTGAACTCGAAATCTTCCAGCCTCAGTGTCCAGAATAGCTGAGATGATAGACATGTACCTCCATGCCTGGCCCAATCCATTTGTTAAATTATATTTCCAGTCTCTTCACTACACTCAGACACCCATTGTCTTGATGTTCTTAAAGCAACCTGCAATGGTCAGTTTCCACCCCTACCCTGCGGGATAGTTTATTGCACCATTCCCTGGGCGGTGGTTACTGTCCAGGCAGTTTTCATCCACTTCTCGGTCCTGAGCCGCGCACACGCGTAGGAACTGCACTTCCTGTAGGCTGGGATTTCAGCCCGGCATAGCTCATGGTCTCCTGGGCTGCAGTCCCCATGTCAGCTGGGCTGTGTGCTCACCTGGAGGCTCGTCTGGGAAGAGTCCATTCCACATCGCCCGGGGGTGTTGGCTGAATATCTCTCTTCCAGGCTGTGTCCTGGAGCACCTTGATTCTTGCTGAAAGCCTGTCTCATCCCCCAGAGGACACCCCCTCACGCCTGGCACTGGGCTTCAAGCTGCCAGGAAGCCCCTGCGAGGGAACTCTCTAGGGAAAGGGTCACCTCTGCTCACGTGTGTTCTCAGTGAGTGAGTAAAGTTCACAGATAACAGCTTTCTTTTCAATTAACCCTTCATCCACTGATTTAAGGACTTAGTTGATCACAGTATACTATGCCCCTGGCCCTGTTCTGCTGGCTAGAGGCAAATTCTGGGTCTTGCTCACTGTCTCAGTCTCAGGGAAAAAGACCATCAAAGGGCCTGGACCCCAAGAGGGGCATGAAAATAATTGTCTTGCAGTCTGCCCAGGATAGCATAGCATAGCTTGTGGTATTTATATACTTTGGAATACTACTCTGCCATGAAAAGGGATAAATTTGAGTCATTTGTAGGAAAATGGATTCACCTTCTAGGTATAATGTTCAGTAAAATAAATCAGACATGCAAGCATAAATATTGCTTGGTTCCAAGAAAAAAAAAAAACAGGTAATGGGAAATGGAGAGACAGATCTTTTGCAAATGGGAAAAGGACAAAGAGATGAAGAGAAGAAAGAAGGAAAAAAGGAGAGTGGAACATAAAAAGAAGTGAAACGCACATGGACTGACTCCACAAAAGACATGTAAACAATACAGCCCAAACATGTGATAATAAAAATTAAAAATAAAGAACTAAAATAGCAGGAAGGGGTGCTGGTATTTCTAGTGAACTCTGGGAGACAGGAGCATAACAGCTTCAAAGATTGTATTCTGGTGATGCCCTTTGCCTATGGACAGGATACTCCTGGAGTCTTCAAATGCTGAGGGCATGCAGGGGGAACGGGCGGGCATGGGGGGCACTTGGGGTCTGACTCTAATTTGGGGTACACTGATGACAGCACTTGGGCCTGCCCACTCCCTCCACCTGCCACCCCTTTTCTCCACATCTGGATATCTGGGCCAACCTGGGCCGCCTAACAGCACCTTGCTTTGGCAGGAGGGATTACTTCAAACCATACTATCTCTGGTCCTCACATGGCCCCAGCCCCACTGACATCTAACAAAGGCCTGCCTCCTCCTCTTGTCTCCAGTCATTGTCAAGGTCAGGCAGGCTTAGGGGCCTCTGTCCTTCCAGAAACCCTGCAAATGCTAGTGATCACCCTGCATCCGTGCTGCATGCATATACAAGCATGTGTGTGCATGGATGTGCATATGTGTTCCTGTGAACACCTGAGGCTTCACCAGACTGACATTCAAATCAAATCTAGAGTGTAGGATCCATCCTGCTTATGCAGTGTAACCACAAAAAAAATAAGATTTATATTGTCTCTGCTGAGTCCTCCCCATAAACACCAGCAGTATGACACTGATTGACAGCCTGCTAATAAAACAGCCGGGTCCCCTGACAGCTGTGGTAGGAGCCTGAGCAGCATCTCAGAATGAGACTGAGGATCGACACTTAGGAGGCTGAGGTTTAGTTTCAGAAGGACTGAAATATGTTTCTAACTTACTAGAAGAGAAATCCAGAGAAAGAGGGGAGATAGGGCAGAGGGAGAGGAGATGGGAAAGAGGGAAGGAGAAAAGGAAGGAAGGAAGGAAGGAAGAAGGAAGGGAGGAAAGGAGGAAGGAAGGAAGGAAAAGTCGGAAAGAACAAAAAGAGGAAGAGAACAAAGAAAACTTAAAATATATAAGTTGAATATTGGTATTGGTTTAAAATTGGTGTAATATTAATAATCAATATTGATTAGCATGGATTGTAATTAGTTATAATAATATCTCAAAGGTCACTTTATAAGCTATATCCATCCTGATATCCATTGGGTTCCAAATTATTAAAAGACTTTGTGTATTTCATGCACGTTTTCCTACTTTACATGAACCAAAGCCAAGAGTACTGGCCACAAGGCAGACGTTCCCCAGAGGGAAAGGAAATGGGGAGAGAGACAGACAGAGAGACAGACAGAGAGACAGACAGAGAGAGAGAGAGAGACCAAAGTGGAGGCTCAAGATTAACAGGCAACTAAAATTCTCCTTCAGTGCCCCAGAATGGAGACTTCTTTAGTGCCCAAAATTTCCTCCATAATGAGAATTTTCTCAGCTCTCTACAGAGGAAGGTGCCATTTCCACCTTAGACTGAAATTCCAAATTCAAAGGACTTCCTCTCCGATTCCTAGAGGAAGGACTTGAGCCAGAGGTGAAGCCACGCTGTTATTTAAGACACCTGGTCTAAATGTCAGACACTCGAGCCTTCTCTGTTCGATGTCACTTGCCCTCTTCTGTGGTGGAATCTGAGGCCGACTTGCCAGTTTGGTTCTGACTGGAATCACGGGTGTGGTCTGTAACGCCGGGAGCCCTGCCACTCGCCTCCGTGCTGAGCAGGGCTTCCCTCACTGCCCACGAGACAGCAGGCCTGTGTAACAGACACAGTGCAATCCCACTTCCGGCTCCCTGGAAACTGGAAAGGGTCCTTTCATGATTTTGGACTCAAATCACAAATATGGGCAGGAATCCCGGCGACGCCCCACGAACACCCCAACATCATTCATCCCACTCACTCTTTAACTGCAGCCTCTTCTGCGTGGATCTGGAAGTGACCATCACTTCAAGTCTGTGTCCCAAACAGGTATCTTTTCTTTAAAAAAAAAAATCTCTATGTTGCTTTCTCCTGAAAATAAAGCATTCTGATTGTTACATACAATGCAACAGTAATGGATAACATCTTCGATGTGTCTCACCCGTGTTTCATGTGCATTTTCTCAGGTTCTCTCAGAACTCACAAGTAGGGTTATTTATTCCAAATTTTTTGATAGAGAAACTGAGGCTTAGAGAAGCTCACATGTAAGAATGAAATCCAGC
>PVIR01046681.1:0-10131 GCA_004026965.1 Petromus typicus
AATCCCAGAGACCACTTGTGCACTAAGGTAACTTCTTCCCTATGCAATAAATGACTTGTCATCTCTTATGAGTGGGAAATCATTCTCTTTAAATTAATATCCACTAGTTTTGAGAGGGGAAACCTATTTTAACCAAGCAACTCCAACTCTTTCTTGTGATGCTCTTTTCTTGTGAATTACTATGAGTGCTATGTGCTGAAAAGAATCCTGGTTTCTGTCATTGTTCTGTCCCTTAAATGTGCTTTTATATTTGCTAATTATTTTTTGTTACTTCAACAAAATATGAAGTGCAAGGCTACTCTGTATAGTAAAGAGTTTTATTTTGACTCAAGTTTCCAGAAGTGTAATGTTTGGCGTGCCATCTGATGGTGGCCTTCTTGTTGGCAAGGAGTGGAGATGGCCCTTGTCATCACATGGCATGAGACAGTTACTGCATGTGTCTATTTCCCTCTGTATGTAAAGCCAATGGCATTCAGTATTGGGTGCTAAATCATATGATCTTCTGGTATCATAATTTGTGCCCAAAGGCTTCACCTCTAAACACAATATTTGGATTGACTTTCCATTAATACTTCACAATGGGGATTAATTTTCATCACATGAAACTTTAGGGGACACTGAAACTATAACAATGTATAGCTGCTGGCATTACAAAAATATTTTAATACATTAATATTAAGAGAGATCACTAGAAAAGTAAACTAAGACAACACACAAAGCAAAAGGGTATCTGGCTTGCAGTTTGTGACCCTGCCCTTACTCCTCCCCTGTGCTTGAGAATCTGGCTCCATTCCACAGCCTGCAAGGCATTCCCAAAGAAAAAGACATATTTCTGCCCACTTGTAGCTACCTACCATTAAATTTATTTTTTCTGTCTAAGAAGCCTCCTGTTCCTCCAGCAGTTGGCAAGACACTTCCATCAGCGTGAGAATGTGCCATCGCAGTAAATACCTGCGCTCTCCCTGGGCCCCAGGCTAAGGTGCATCTTCACCACCCAGGAGGATGAGCAGCAGTGGCAGGAGCAGGGGATCCTCCTCTGTACTCTGCTGTTGACCACCCAAGAGAAAGGGGTTGGAGAAAAAAGCTCACAGCAGTT
This sequence comes from Petromus typicus, assembly GCA_004026965.1. Classification (NCBI taxonomy): domain Eukaryota; kingdom Metazoa; phylum Chordata; class Mammalia; order Rodentia; family Petromuridae; genus Petromus; species Petromus typicus. The sequence continues at coordinate 1,097 of PVIR01046681.1, forward strand.
TTTGTTGACACTTGTCTCAGCTCCAGGGGGCTGTGGACCCAGCAGGCCTGAGTGGGCTGTGCTGCCCCACTCAACTTCTTTCCTCCTTCACTATTTGCACAGGAACCACACCCAATGAGTGTGTCAGCAGACAGATACAGTGACATTCAAAGGGAGTGTAGACTCATACAACCAGTGTGGAAATCAGTGTGGATATTCCTCAAAAATCTAGAATTGGAGGTCCCACTGGACCATGCCATTCCTCTGCTAGGTATATACACAAAAGAATTAAAAGATCCATATCACAGCAACATACGTGCACCCATGTTTATAGCAGTTTAGTTTGTGATAACTAAATCTTGGAAACAAATGAAATGTCCATCAACTGAAGACTGGATAAGGAAGATGTGGTTGTTTTATAGAATGGAGTATTATTCTGCCATAAAAATGATAAGATTGAGTCATTCATATCAAATGGATGTACTTTCAGGACATCTTCATAAGTGAAACACACAAATGTGTAAATATCATATCTTTTCTCTGATATGAGTAAATGAAGATGTAAATGAGTTCTAGTATATATAATAGATATTGTGAAAGGGAAAATATTTAAAAGGAAATGGGGTATAGGGGTAAGTAAGGAGAAAAATAACGTGATGGTATTTTTAAAAAGGAAATAAAGCTTATGTATATAGGGGGTGGGGATTGCAAGGTGGGTGAAGGAATGGGAAAAAAATGAGAATCTAGTTATACCATATACTGATACAAACTCTCACTGTTGAATGCAATGATGATGTGTATTTATAATGTACCAATAAATATTTGAATTAAAAAAAGAAGGGAGTAGAAATGGATTTAGTAGTAGTGCCTATGCCTATGCAAAAGAAAAGCATGACTTTTAACTTATTCCTAAAATTACATATTCCTGTTCCATATAACTCTTTCTATCCTGATCCCTACTATTAAAAAAAAAAAAGAAATTTAGCTGTAATGAAAAACTTCTTTTTCACTACAGTAGTTCCACATAAGAATCTTTTAGCTTATTTATTTTAGGTTCAGGTTTGACCTTCAGAAGTTCTCTTGAGATGTTGTTCAGTCTGTTGAATTCCAGCATTTTTCTCAGTGAGGCCCTCATGACTTCAGAAATGTGCTTTAGTGCTTGTAGGCCGCTATTACTGTTTATGGTTAAAAATTCCATCTTGTAGAAGAGAGGTTGGGAGAAAAGGAATGATTTTAAAAATGTAGGGTCTGCTGTTTGCCTTTGAAATGTGGTTTTTCTCTTTTTTCTTTATTTCTTTCCTTTATTGGCTCCTTTGGGGCTCTGAATTTAATCACTTATCACTAGGTTTTAAAGGAGCAGGACATAGTCAGGAACTTGTCAAGAAAGTGTACATGGAAGAGAGGAGTAAGGAAGTGATCTCAGGAACCCTGTTGTGAAGAACCACACAGGGGCCTGAGGTCACACGTGCTTATCTTCTTTTCTCTGGATCTCAAGAGATTTTTCAGAAGGTGCACGTTTTTCCCATTGAACGCTTGGTTTGTTGTAATGATTCAGGTTGCTTAGGGTAAGAAATAACTTCTCTAAAAAAATGTAAGACGTCTGGAGTAATCCTGGTCACAATGCATTTTGGAGACAATCAACAGCCAAGCTGTGGATCTGGGCCTAAAGTTATAGTGCTTATGTTGCAGGTCTCTGCATTCTGGGGTAGTCTATTGATAGACAAGAAATACATTGTTTTCTCTCCATTCTTTTTCTCCTAAAAAAAGCAATGCGACATACATACCTCTGCTCTTCCTCTATATCTCTGGACCACTTCGACTGTACAATGATCCTGAAATCTCTTTTTCTTTCTAAAACCTTTGCCTCTAAGTTTAGCCTGCAAACAATACAACTTTTTTTAAAAAATTTATAATGCTATGAGCCTGAGGAGATAGGAAATTGAATATTATCTGTGTATGATCTCAGATGCCAAAGTTAAAATAGGTGCTAAAATAGGTGCCCCATTCTCTGGGAAGAATTTATCCCTTCCTTCTACTTCTTTTGTGTTCCTCAGAGAAGCAGGGATGATGACAGACTTTTCAGCATAGATAGCACCTTGAATAGGCAGGTTGCACAGTGGTCTGTGGTGGCTCCACAATATCTATTATATATACTAGAACTCATTTGCATCTTCATTTACTCATATCAGAGACAAGATATGATATTTACACATTTGTGTATTTCACTTATGAAGATGGCCTTTGTACTCCTTCTGGGACCTTCTTGTTTCACCAGGACCCACTTAACTAGATCTTGCTGAAAAGAATCACATATATTGAAATCAGTGTGTAGCACTGTATATTTTTTACTTCAGAATTTCTCTCCTAGTATATATATATAAACAGTATTACTGATGATCAGGCCTAGTCTGTTATCTTTTCTTTGAACTACCTAATTGGCCTACTAACATTTTCAATGAAAAAAATCAATGTACAATAACTTTTGACTAAGAAAGTATGAAGACTAGTTCCATTTCAAGCTGGAACTTGCATGATGATACGCAAGATTATGAAATAAGAAAGCTATAAAAAAGTAGAGTTCCAACCTGTCTTACTCCATAATGGTGCCAAACTCAAAATTTGTGTCTGCTTTAGAGTCTTAGTTACAGAGTCTCTTTACTTTCAGTGGCTTCATTCTCCTTCAATCCACATTGTACACACTCTTGATTTCCCACAAAATGTCTTATCTGACTTCCCTCTCTTCCCTCCCCCCTCCCTCCATCCTTCCCTCCCTCCTCCTCTCCCTGCTTCCTTCCTTCCTTTCTTCCTTCCTCTTCTCTGCTTTTCCTCTTCCTGCTATCCTCCTCTGATCCTCTCCTCTTCCTCCTCTTCTCCTCATCCTTCTCTTCTTTCCCCCTAAAACATACAAATCACCTAGCCACAGAGAGTTTTTTATTCTAAGGTTCTCAAATCCCTCTAAACATTTAAGTCATCTTGGTTTCCTTTGGATTGCAGTATCATAAAGGTAGACCGGGTAAATAACAAATAATCAATACAGCTGGAGGCTGGAAGTCTGAGTTTGAGGGTTACACCATGGAAGAGCCTCTTCCAGAGTGGAAGGCATCATAGTGAGAGTGTGTGAGAGGGAAACCAGATTCACCCTTTGCTCAGGACCCACTATTGGTAATGGGATCTCCTTTGTTGTGAGCTGTGAGTGCTGCACTTGGCATGAACCCTGGCACTAGGTTTCCCTGCCAGGTCATGGCTTCATCTCCCCCAGGGTTGGTGTGAGAACTCAGTGGATCCCAACCACCAACACCAAGAGGAAGGCTGTCCACAGCATGAAAACTCAGTTCAGTATTAAATATTTTTATTATCTGAATTTCACTTTGTAAATTTCAATACCTGTAAGATTAAAAAAAGACAAAATGGAGTAAGTGAGTGGTTTTATAAGGTGAAAGAGATATACAAATACATGACATTATTCTTTCTAAAATGCTGTTTTGAAGCCCAGTGGCAGTGATTTCTTTCCTTCATCTTGGAAATTTGTTTCCACATTCTGAGTGCTTTGCTCAAGTCCTTGGATAGCTGAATCATGCTGGATGTTACTCTAGACACTACATTTAATATATTTAGTCTCAAGACCCATCATGCATCTGTCTTCAAGATATATTTTATTATAAAATAAAGATGAGAATTGTGATGATGGAAATTTTATGGTGATGAGTAAAATTGTACCTACTTTTTGAAGGTTTGGGGGATATCTAAATATTCTGTTTATTCCACATATACTATAGGCATTTATAAGACAAACCTTCAGGTAGGATTTGTGAGACAGCCAATTCTGCTTTCATCAGGTTGGGTTTAGGAAAATACTGATTTCTTCTTCTCTAGCACAGAAATCAGCAGAAATCAGCGTGATGTTCAAGTCATCCTTCGTGTTCTCCCATGTGTTTTTCTAGAACTTCCCCTTCCTTTTCAACACTGCCCTTAAGCAACAGGTCCGTTGTCAAGTTGAATGAACATCAGCCAGAGAATTTGGTTAGATACAGATTTCAGGCTCTTCCTGTGGAGTTTCGGGAGCAGAGTGTCTAGGGAAGGGCCTAAGAATTTGCATTTCTTACACAATGTCAGATGATGTGAATCCTGTTGGTATAAGGACCATACCTTGGAGTTTTTATTTTATTGTGAAATAGGTACATTTTATGTACATATCATGATCACACTCAACATTGGCAATTTGTTCCAGTATGTGACGTGACTTGATTCTCATTTTTTCCCATTCCCCTACCCACTCTACAGCCCCCACTCCCATAGACATGAGTTTTGTTTATCTTAGGATCACACTTTGATCACCAAAGTCCCAGATTAAATGCCAATCCCTAGACCTAAAACTCATCCCTTACTGTCATTCATATTTCTGTTGGCCATTGTCATCTTCCCTGGACATAATTTTCCACCATGTCACCTATGAAAGCTTCATGCTCTTTTTCACAGGTTATTTAAAATATGCTCCAAACTTTATCTGATGGCTGTGTTCTAGCTCATGCCCAATGGTATAAGTTTTGTTCTTCCCCTAGTTCTCTTTATGCCCTGAACACTGACTGTACTTTATTTCCCAGCTGGACAACATGCTTCTGCTGGCAAAGGATTAAATCTGAGTCTTTTCCTTTTGATTCTTACCTTAAAGTCCTTCTCCAAAAGCTTATAGTACATTTCTTAATAGGATTCAAGTTTGCAATTATATCTATGATCATGTTGGCTTTGTCTTCCACCTTCATTTCTAAGAAAATCTAATGTTAAGCAAGTTTGAACCCAATATGTACATTTCCCAGGTTTTTTTTTTTCTTTTTTATCCAGGCAACCAGGCTCATATTTGATTGTGTTATCAAAGGGGTACTTTGTATTCATTAGTTTGTGGACTCCAAACCTCTTCTCTAGCCCTGTGCTTAATCTTTTTAAAACAGTGTGTGACAGGCAAGGGAATGGCTTTTAAATAATCCAAATTTGATTAGGAACACTGGGTGTTCAATTTGGTTGTTTCCCTTTTTTTGTGACAGAAGCTCTGTCTCCTTCCTCCAGCATCTAGTTCTCCCCTTTCCTCAGTGCCCCTCAACCCTTTGGCCATTTTTCTCTGTCACTGATTAAATCCAGGGGCTGAGTTCCCAGAGATCTCATTTCTCATGGTAGCATGTGGCTTTGGGTAGCTAAGTAGACATCCAGTTACCAGAGAAGTCTAAGAAGCTAATGATTGCCCAAGGCATTTGTTGGGAGGGGCTTGGAGACCCTCAGAAAGTGCTTTATGCCCATCACCTGCCGGGACATAGGGAGAACCCTGTGTTCCCCCCTCTCCCTGGAAGAGTAAACATAGGGGTTTCCTTGGAGATGACTTTTCTCAGAATTTGAATGCTTGCCTTTCTCACCCTTGTCCACAGAGGCAAATTGCCAGGATTTTATACAGAGCTAGTGTCTTGATTATCTAAAAAGAGAAAATGAGCCCCAGCCTGTTGCTATGGGAAAATACTAGATATAATATTTTTCTAATGGTTAAACATTTTGTCTCCTATATTGTTGGTAACCTCTTTGAAGCAGGCAAAATATACATTTATTTGGAAGTCATTTGGACTTTTTTAAGGAAGAAAATGAAGTGTTTAAAACACTTGTAGTTGTAGAAACATCCATCATCTTTTTCAGTTAATTCTTCCCCTATGCCCACATAAAATCTAATCACCTAGAAAAATCCCTTTTCTTTCTTTCTTTCTTTCTTTCTTTGTTTCTGTCCATCTTTTTTGCTCTCTAGGATACATATACAATTTCCTGAGACAATGCTCAGATCAGGACTTGAAAGCTTAGTTAGAAAAGAAAACTGGTAAAGAGGCTAAAGGAAAGAAAGATTTCAATTCAACTCCTGCAGTCTAAAAACGATTCATGTGAGTTATTTAGCTGCCAAGAAGTAGCTTCCAACAAATCACATGGAGCATTTTTAAACACAGAAGTTACCAATTAGCAAGTCTATATGGGGTACTGAGGCCATAAGAACCGTGCAGTGTGGCTGGCTGGAGCAGGTTAGGGATGCGAATGTGAAATTGTGTGGAAGGTGAGGCAGTCCCTAAAAATGCTGCATGGGTGTACTGTACTTGCTTCTTCCTCTTTCTCTCCTTTCTTTCTCCATCCCTCCATCTCTATGTCCTTTCTGTCTTTCCTTCCCTCCTTCCTTCCCTTCTTTCTTCCCTCCCTCCTTCCTGCTTTTCTTCCTCCCTTTTCCTTTCTTCTTTCCTTTTTGTTCTCTTTTTCTTCCATGTGTGTGTATGTGTATGTGTGTGTGTGTGTGCATACACGTGAGTTAATCAAGCCAGTCTCTGGAACACACTGCAGTGCTGTTTACCTAGCTACCCTTGGCCTTTTCTAGTAGCAGTTGGATGGGAGTGGCCTTCTAAGGTACATTCTGATTGTCTCCTTTGATGAGGTCACACTGAAATTCTATCAGATGCTGATTTATCATTCTCTAATAAAAGAAATATTCTTACCTGAGGCCAAGTAAATAAAAAGAAAGCAGAAATTCTGCTCTTTCTTTTTTTATTTTTAGAAGGCAAGTTAAATGTTAGCTGTTGTTGCTGAGATGCAAGGCATTATGAATTCTAATATAAAACTCTTCTCCATCCATTTTTTAAAAACTTTTTGATGGAATTTGCTAGAGATCTTTACATAATTTTGGACTACTTGTTGACCAGAGGAAGAATGAACTTGAATTACTGACTTTTGCAGTGCTGGGGATTGAATCAGGGTCTAGCACATACTAGTCAAATGCTCTACCGTGGAACTCCACTCCCAGTTCTCAAGTTAGAAATAACGCTGGCTATTGGAAAATGTACAGATTCAAAACTCCAGAATTCAAAAGTTGATTGCATCCTTTAAACTAGTCTTACTTTGAGCAAAGTAAGTAAACTTACTGGAATTCTGCTTCCTCACTTTTAATCAAATTTACTTCACGGATCAAGTGTGAGATAAAGTGACTTACATTTAACTTAGTACCTGGCTCATCTGGGGCTGGTAAGCACTATTAGTTTCCACTCTCTGCCTTTCACTTGTGGTTGAACCAAAGGCAAAAGTTAACAGGTGCAGCCATTGGAAGTTCTCGCCAAGTTGCCCAAATTGCCTCTCCCTCTGTCTCAGCATCCAATGTGTCCACACCTGGTTTACTGGGAACACTTCAGTTCCTCTGTCCTTTTACATACACTTATTGGGGTGGGCTTTCTTGTTTTCTTCCTTTTGTGTGCACTTCCTTGACACTACAAGATGCTTCAAATTTCTTCAGTGAATCCATGTGCTTTTTATATGAAGATTATTTTAAAATTAATTTAATTGGTACATTTTAGACATACATGATAATAATGATCAAAGGAAATCTATACCTGTTCATAATATATCTTGATTCCTCTGTTTTGACATGCCCCTCCTCTTCCTTTAACCACATTTCCTCTCCTCATTTACAAAAGCTTTGTTTTCATTTTTTCTTCTTTTCTTTTTTCTTTTCCTTTCCCTCTTCTTTATTAGTTTCTTTTCACACTTGAACATTTTCTTCCTATTTCACAATATCTATTATGCAGTTTGGCCCTTGTTTATCCTTCAGTTTCTCACTTACAAGTATGATTTCAAGGTGCATCCATTTACCTAGAGATGTCTCCAGTTTATCTTTCTTTATGACAGAGTAGGGATCTTTGCATTAAACCCAAAATCTGAGTGCTCAAAGTGTTCATATGAATAATAATAATTGCTGTTATGCTTTAATCTTTACAACTTTAGATTATTAAAAATTGAAAAGATGGTTCAGAAAGAACCCATATAACCCACGTGTGGCAATTTTGTGATGCTGTATTTGTTGAATCATTATACATTGGTAAATTATACACTAGAGTCTGCCCTTTTTAGATTTACTAAATAAATTCCTTTTTTTTCTGTTCCAAGATGTCATCCAGAACACTATATAAATTTAATTATCATATTTTTGGCATCTTTTTGGCTGTGACAATTTCTCAGGTCTTCATTATTTTTGATGAACTTAATGGTTTTGAGTTATGCCAGATAGGCATTTTGGAGGACACACTTTTGTTGGGATTTGTCTTTTGCTTCCTCATGATTAAACTAGAGTTGTGATTTTTGGAGAAGACCATATAGAACTGAAGTGTCATACATATCTCATATCACATCACATCACATCATGTCAGATCATACAAATCATATCATACCATGGATCCATACTGTCAACATGATGCTGTTGACAGTGACTTTGGTTATCTACTGTACAATTTGTTGGGTTTATCCCATTTAAAATTACCCTCCCGACTGAATCTGCGCCGGGTTTGGAGTTTGCTTGTCTACAGGCCCACGCCGGAGGAGCACCCAGGGACTGAGCTTAGCAGCGGGCGGCTCAGGAAACGGCGACTGTGCCACTGAATCTGCACCGGGTTTGGAGTTTACTGGTCTCCAGGCCCACGCCGGAAGAGCGTCCAGGGACTGAGGTTAGCAGCGGGTGGCTCGGGAAGCGGTGACTGCGGCACCGAGTCTGCGTCACTGAATCTGTGCCGGGTTTGGAGCTTGCTTGTCTCCAGGCTCACACCGGAGGAGTGTCCAGGGCCTGAGTTTGGCAGCGGGTGGCTCGGGAAGCGGTGACTGCAGCACCGAGTCTGCGTCACTGAATCTGTGCCAGGGTTAGAGCTTACTGGCCTCCAGGCCTGCACCGGAAGAGCGCCCAGGGAATGAGGTTAGCAGGTCAGAGTCTGATCTTCTCCACAGTAACTGCAGAAGCACATCCAGTCAGCTTGTATTGGTCCCAATACAGACTGCAAAGAGCAACCCAGGAAACACTGCTATTTTAAGGTTTCTAACTATTAAAAGGAAAGTAACTTGGAACAAACAGTGCCAGAAAACAGGGCAGGTCAGAGATGAGGAAACACTCCAAATCTCAGACACAAAGATCCTCACCTCCAAGTAACACAGGGGGAAGGGAGATAGAGAAGTGTGAAGCCCAGTCTCCAGGGCCCTCAGAAATGGTAACCAAAGCAGATCTAGTAAAATGG
>PVIR01046682.1:0-10157 GCA_004026965.1 Petromus typicus
TTTTTTTTTTTTTTAGGTTTTTTGAGACAGGGTCTCGCCTTATGGTTCAGGCTGGCCCTGAGCTCAGCCTCCAACTCACATCACAATCCTCCTGCCTCTGCCTCCCGAGTGCTGGGATTACAGGCGTGAGCCACCACGCCCAGCACTGTGGTATGTGGTAGTGGTTGCTGCTGGGTGTGGGTCTCCACACCCAGTATTGCTATGTGGTTACCGGGGAATCGAACCCGGGTCCTTGCGCTTGCAAGACAGGCGCCGGAGCCACTGAGCTAACTCCCTGGCCCATGCCCAGCTAAATTTTATTTTATATTTTTTTAAATTTCTTTTTTCTTTGCTTTTTCTCATTGCGGTACCAGGGATCAAACTTGGGCACTTGTGCTTTCCAGGTAGGCGTGGTACCACTTGAGCTAAATCTCTGGCTATTTTATATATTGCAAAAATTTTCATAAGAGTTATGACTTCAGTCTTTTTTTAGTCAAATTTTACACCTATTCTACATGTCATGTGCCTGATCCTGTCAGATTTCCTAGAAGCTGGTTCTCTTATCAAAAAGGGATCCAATGAGTTTGGAAGTCTCAGTCCAAGTGTGACTGTATTACTGACAAAATAACATCCTCTGAAGTAGACAGCCTAGACTGTCATCTTCTCATATTACTGGTGTTCAAGAAGGAACCTAGAGTCAGAACATACTGCTGACAGATAGTACATTCTGATATATAGTCTACATTGTTTTATTACTTTAAGTTTTTACTATCAAAATTTCCAAAAGCAGGATAATAATATGAGTCTTCATGTGTCCATCACTGAACTTCAGTGATAAAATTTAAGACTGGGTATTTAGCTCAAGTGGTGCCTACCTTAGACGCACAAGGGCCTAAGTTCGATCCCCAGTACTACAAATAAACAATAATAATAATAATAATAATAATAATAATAATAATAATAATAAAAGTTAAGATTTTGTGCCTAGTGTGTTAGAGGTTGTGCATATATTTTCTGTGGCAGAACCCAAACTATAGCTCATTATCTTTATATTCCCTGTATATTGCTGGCTAATAGTAGTTATTGTGAGAAATGAAAGAATTCCTTTGCTTGTTGAATCATCCATTCAACAAAAGTATCACTTATGTATACAGTGAGAGGCTGTTGGATGAACTCAATAAGGAAAACATGCTCTGTATTTTTAAGATTCTGATGGTCTCTTAAAGGTATTTACTACCCTATAGTCTTATTTTTTTAATAAAGAAGAATTTTTGCAGTTTTGATATAAGTACAGTAAATTCTGATAGTATTATCTATATCATAGTTATAATTCTGTACCTGTTTGCAGTAAGTATTCATACATGAAAGCTGATGGGTCCTTATGACAATTTTCAACATTCATCTGAATACTTAGAATACATAAAACTTGAGAGTAATTCAGTTTTTCTAGTTTACTAACTTTAAAAGAGAGGAGTACAGGGCCAGGGATACAGCTCAGTGGTTCCGGCGCCTGTCTTGCAAGCGCAAGGGCCCAGGTTCGATCCCTGGTAACCACGTAACAATACTGGGCGTGGAGAGACTCCCCCCCCCCCCCCCCCGCAGCAATTAGTACCACATACCACAGTGCTGGGCGTGGTGGCTCACGCCTGTAATCCCAGCACTCGGGAGGCAGAGGCAGGAGGATTGCTGTGATGTGAGTTTGAGGCTGAGCTCAGGGCCAGCCTGAACCACAAAGCGAGACCCTGTCTCAAAAAACCCTAATAAAAAAGAGTGGAGTACAAAAATCAATATGACTGGTTGTAGACAATATCATCTCAGGATAGTGTTTTATTTATGTATTTATTTTAGGCGACATTACTAGGGCTTAAAAATGGCAGGTTAGATTAGGGTGGAGGCATGTATAAGGTGGTAGGATTTACCTTTAGAGAGATTTTAGCCCTTGTTGCCAAAAATAACTGAAAAGCAGCATGTGTGAATTTTCTGAACTACTGCAGTCTTAGCTTAAATATATTTTACAAAGTAATACAAAATATTTCACAGCTGATTTTTGTAGCCCTGCCTAACTTGAGCCTAAATTACCAGGAAGCATTTTTTTTTAGATGAAGCCTTCTAAATCTAGCATATAAAATCCCCAAATAGTCTCAATCTGATAATTGGAAAGTATGTCAGATGAAATTCAGAATTTCTTATCATTGTGCTGAAGAACAATCAGTCGAAGAAGAAAATAGTCCTCTTGAATAGAGTTATTAAAGAGTTCTAGTATTGCCCGTCTCAGTCAGTCAAGACTTAACCATGATCCATATTGGAAGAGAGTCAAATACTTGGAGAATTTCCTAGACACTCTTCTAGTTGAGTATAAAATTTAGAAAATGTGTATAATTTGAATATGTGCAGCCATGTTTGAAGATGTACTTTATTCTACATGAGCAGTTCTCCAATGTCTTGGTCTCTGGACGCCTTCAGATTCTTAAAAATGTTTAACACTTCATGGACTTTTGTTCATATGGTTTATGCTGATATTTAATGTATTAAAAATTCAAGTATTTACTTTAAAATGCTCATAAATATGTGATTACAAAAATAACATTTTCTGTGAAAAATAACTATGTTTTACCAAACAAAGCAATTAGCCAGAGGAATGGCACCGTTTTTGTTTTGTTTTGTTTTGTTTTGTTTTTTTTTACAATTTGCTGATCTCTTTAATATCTAGCTTAGTTGAAGACATCTGGATTTTTATATCAGCTTTGGGGGAAATAGAAGAAAACTTGGTCTCACACAAATACTGAGAAAAAGGAGAAGTATTGTATTTTAGTTTTTTTCTGATAGTTGTATGTATATGTTCTTCTTTGGTTCTGGATTATGGTTTAGTCTAGACTGAGACGGGCAATACTAGAACTCTTTAATAACTCTATTCAGATGGTTATTAAAGGTTATTGTAATGTGGAATCTGAAACTATAACAATGGACGGTTTATCCTGTCTTATATTAAAATGTGTTGTACACTGAAGGGCTATTTCAGCCATGTGAGACATTCATTGCATTATGGATTGATCATTCATTCAGTGTTGTTTCCCTGTATTAGGTACACCTTCCAAAATGGGCACATTTTATTTTACACCATCAAAAATCACATTTCTAAATATTTTTCTTATATCAGAAATGTCTTTAAATATTGAAAAGTGGAAATAAGTGTTCCAAAATTCCTTTTGTGTTTAAAAGCGTGAATTTTATCATTGATAATATTTATCATTTTTTTTCCGTTCTTTTTTGAGAAATTGTTTACCAAATATTCGTGTCAGAGTGGCATAGTTTGTCCATTCTTTCAAGTAAAAATTGTATTCTGGGGGGCCGGGGATTTAGCTCAGTGGTTCCGGTGCCTGTCCTGCAAGCACAGGGGCCTAGGTTCGATCCCAGTAACCACATACAATACTGGGCGTGGAGACTCACGCCCAGCAGCAATCAGTACCACATACCGCAGTGCCGGGGTGTGGTGGCTCACGCCTGTCATCCCAGCACTCGGGAGGCAGAGGCAGGAGGATTGCTGTGATGTGAGTTTGAGGCTGAGCTGAGGGCCAGCCTGAACCACAAAGTGAGACCCTGTCTCAAAAAAAAAAAAAAAAAATTATATCCTGTATGCAGATATGAATATGCCAAAATGAAATGTGTTGTTCTGAATGATTAATATGCACTAATAAAAATCGTATTCACTAGAAAAGACAGCTATTTTAGCTTGCAATGGAAATAATTATACAGAGCTTTTTCTTATTTACCTTGTGGGTTTTTTGTTGTTGTTTTGTTTTTTGTACTAGGAATTAAACTCAAGACGTTGCACTTGTGAGGCAAGCACGGTGCCACTGAGCTAAATCTCCAGCCCTGCTTTATGTTTTCTTCCTAAGCACACTACTGCTCAAGATTGAAAACTTTAAAAAATCCTACTTTTTATTGCTTCACCAAAAACATTCTTTTTTTTTTATTTTTTAAAGGTTTTTTGAGACAGGGTCTCACTTTGTGGTTCAGGCTGGCCCTGAGCTCAGCCTCAAACTCACATAACAGCAATCCTCCTGCCTCTGCCTCCCGAGTGCTGGGATTACAGGCGTGAGCCACCATGCCCAGCACTGTGGTATGTGGTACTGATTGCTGCTGGGTGTGAGTCTCCACGCCCAGTATTGTATGTGGTTACCGGATCGAACTGGGTCCTTGAGCTTGCAAGACTGGCGCTGGAACCACTGAGCTAAATCCTCAGCCCCACCTAAAACATTCTTAACTGAATGTTTTGAAACCTTCTGGTAGAGAATAATACAACCATTAGTACAGTGTGGTGCTGCAGCCCTGATTTGTGTTTATAAGACACCAGCAGTTTTACCCACTGTGGCTTCTGCATCTTCAGTATAAACAGAATAGTTATGAAAATAGTTTTGATCTCGAGACCTTCTGAAAGGGTGTTGGGATCTCCTGGATACCAACGGACCCCACTTGGAAGACAGGTAAACCTGCTAAGCAGCACCCTGGTCCCATCCTTCCTCTTGGCTCTTGAAACTTAACCCCTTACAGAGCCAACTGACAACTTTCTACCCTTTGTACACATTGATTTCCAGCCTAGAAGACAGCATTTTTCTCTTACCCCTTTTTCTTCCATGTGGAACATTCATATCACTGTTACCTTTTCTTAAAGTTTTGTTTTTCCTTCTAGTACCAGCTTGTTTTTATCTTCCATGATTTTTGCTCTCAGATGGAAGTGATTTTCACCTCTTTCCATAATGCTTTTTTTGCTTCTCCTTTATGGAGCATGTACTTTATTATAGAGGCATTCTTGGCTTGGGGGAGGGTCCAGTGAGGAGGGAGTCTTCTAGTAGTAGCTCATGACCTAATACCAATACCTGCATCTTATTCAGTAGTACTTTACAGTATTTAATTCAGCAAATTATTGCAGAACGTATAAAATGCAGCACACAGTTTACTGCTACTGTGCACCACGCCGCATGCTGAGCCCTGTGAGTAAAGTGTCCAGCAAGCGTGATGTTATTCTTGCTCTCAAGCAGCTTACTTTCTACCACAGACTCATTCTGTCTCTAGAGGTTGACAGTAGGAGTAAATCCAGCGATTTCTGGCACCCCTGGCATGTATTTAGGCTAGAGGAGCCTCTGAGAAACAGATCAGTAAGTTACAGTAGCTGTTACTCTTCAGTCCCAACAATTCATTTGAGAGAATTGCGAACATTTGGAGAAACTACTCTTTAGTCTTGCTTTTTTATATTCAAATACTAATCAACAGGACCCATAAGCTTTGATTTATTTTTGTGAAGGTTGCATGTGGTTATGTTAGTTACTAAATAAAGGGGAAAGAAGCCTTGAGGATGGGGGGTTTAAAGACTGTGCATGTGTTTTCTACACAGCTTTTGTCATTTTTATGTTTATGTGACTAGTATGATTCTAGCAAATATGTGTTCGCTGTTTGTCTGTATGAAAAGAGTTTTAATGTTTGGGGCTCTTTTGCTCCCTTCTTTTTTCTTTTGTAGGCATTGACAAAGGATCCCCAGGATTACCCTGATAAAAAAAGCTTACCTCACGTACATGTTGCCCTCTGGATCAATTCTCAAGCAGGCAGGAAGGTGAAAGCAGGAGATACTGTGTCATATGTCATCTGTCAGGTAAAAGTATCAAAATTCATAAGACTTGGACCATTTAAGGACCTGAAGTAAAATCTGGATCACTGCAGTATGTTTTTTAGTTGTCTTTCAAATATTTGATGCTATAAAGAGATGGTTGGGGCTAAGGATTTAGCTCAAGTGGTACCACACCTACCTTGCAAGCAAAGGGCCTGAGTTCAATCCCCAGTACTGCAAAACAAACAAATGGTTTAGTCTGACTAGTCTTACAACGTTTAAAAACATTAGTCAGAGGTGTAGCAGAAGTTTCATAAAGCATTTAAAATGAGTGTTTTGGTTCACTGAAATTATTTTGGTGAGACAGGTTTAGAGCAGTAGTTACCATTTCAACCTTAAATTAACTTGATTGAAAAATGTGTCATAGGCCTGAGCTGTAACTCGCTAGCAGAGTATTCGTCTGCACCTGTGTGCCGCCGAGCTTACTCCTTAGCACCACATTAAAGGAAAGAGAGAAATGTGTGCAAGTTTAGTCATAGGTCCTGCAGTAATCATGTGGCGTTCTGTTTGCAGCCCTTTGCATTGTGTCAGTGGAGTGATGAGAGGATAAATACACTTTTCTCTTAGCCTGTGTCAAAATAATTACTTAAAAAAACAAGATGCCTGATTATGTGGAGAAAGTTGATAGGTCCCGATGACATACCTTATGGAGAAAACAAAGCACCCGGCAGTTTCCTCTCCTCAGTCCCACTTCGTCTCTTCCTTCTTTTCCTCCCCTCCTTCCCTTCTTCTTTTTCCTTCCCCTTCTCTTCTTTTTTTGATGGAGAAGGTCAACCTGCTTGTCTTTCCCCTATTTTCTGAGGCACCTCTAAGGAGTTACTAGGCCTTTTGGAACACAGATTTAGACTGCTAACCAATTTCTTTTAAAAGAAGCATGCTACAAACATGGGGTAGGAAAGAGGTAGGATAGAGGAGCAGTTTTTTTTTTTTTTCTTTGAAAGCACTCGACTCCAATTGGAACAAAGAAGAGCTCTTATCTTTACTGTCTCTCAAGTCAGAGTTATAAAGCTCTATCTGGATTCCTTGAAATTACTATGGTTCAGCCTAACCATCCCAAAACGTAATTCATCTGAATAAGATTTTTCTTTTGTTATGAAGAGTTTTGTCCTGATTTTTATTGAATTGGATTTTTATGATAAAAATGTACAGAAATCATAAAATTCATGCAACATGATTGATCTTTGTTGATCTGCAATCATTGCATTCTTGAAGGACAAAGCCTTATAAAAATTTAAAAGTAGGGGCCGGGGAGTTAGCTCACTGGTTCCGGCGCCTGTCTTGCAAGCGCAAGGACCTGGGTTCGATTCTCCGGTAACCACATAACAATACTGGGTGTGGAGACCCACACCCAGGAGCTACCAGTACCACATACCGCAGTGCCTGGCGTGGTGGCTCACACCTGTAATCCCAGCACTCAGGAGGCAGAGGCAGGAGGATTGTGATGTGAGTTTGAGGCTGAGCTCAGGGCCAGCCTGAACCACAAAGCGAGACCCTGTCTCAAAAAAACCTAAAAAAAAAAAAAAATTTAAAAGTAGGGCTGGAGATTTACCTCAGTGGTTCTGGTGTTTGCCTGGCAAGATCAAGACTCCGAGTTTGATCCCCAGAAACCACATACCACAGTGCCGGACGTGATGGCTCACACCTGTAGTCCCAGCACTCGGGAGGCAGAGGCAGGAGGATTGCTGTGAGTTTGAGGCTCACCTGGGCTACATAGTGAATGTAGGGCCAGCCTAAACTACAAAGCAAGACCTTGTCTCAAAAAACCAATAAATGAATAAATAAATAAAAATAGTCTGTTAATGTCTGCAGCATACTATAGATGATGTACATAGCAAATAGTATAAGTACATGGACAGGGATCAGTACTTGACTCTATCTCCCTCCTAGGGTTACCCTTGATTAAGAACTGTTAGAAAAAGCCAATTCTTGCAGGAAAATATTTCCATAAATGTCTGACTTGCTCAAGCCCTTAATGTGCTTTGCATATCGCCTCTGACAAGTCTCATCTCAAAAAAACAATTTTCATATTATGCAAATAAAGATTTTGGTAAATAGGCTGTTTTTTTTCCACTTGTGTCTTCACATACATGCAAAAGCTCTTAGATTATTAATGACAGGAGCAGATTGTGACATACAACTTGGAAAAAATTATATAGATTCAGTGAAATAGCATCTAATGATGAAATCAAGCCACAATTATGTTTTGGCTTAACCTGGAATGGAGGCACATGGTAATTTATAAAATAGGATGATTGATGGATTTAAAAGTCAAGCTTGATACGTAAACATCAGGTCCTGTGATTTCTTCTTGGTCTCACTGATACAGGGAGGCTCAAAATACTAATGCTAATATATATTTAATAATATAATTTGATATAGTTTTTAGCATTTTTCCCATCACTGGTAATGCACCGTAACTT
The DNA here is from genome assembly GCA_004026965.1 of Petromus typicus. Taxonomy (NCBI): domain Eukaryota; kingdom Metazoa; phylum Chordata; class Mammalia; order Rodentia; family Petromuridae; genus Petromus; species Petromus typicus. Next base: position 8,062 of record PVIR01046682.1, read on the forward strand.
ACTTGCTTTTAAAAAATATAGTTGTTTCCTTTTATGAACTTACTTTCCTTAGCATATCCCAAGAAAAGCTCAGCTCCCTCAAGTGCCTTTTTTAAAAAATATTTTCCTTCTACAAATTCAATTTTAATTCACCATTAAAGATTATTAAACTCAACAAAAAGCTACAGTTCTATAAGGCAATCAGATTTCATGTGAAAAAGATAGTCTTGAATAAAGTGAGACATATGAAGACTTTAACCCAAGGATTTTTTTCAGTTTTTCTTATCAACCATTGCCTGCTTCTAAGAGGGTAGCAGTTAAACTTGATTAATTCTGCCCAGTTTCTTTTACTATATCATGAACTATGGAAGAAAATAAGCACATTTTTAAAAATTAAATGTGAGGTTTGCTTTCTTTTTCAATATTTTATTCTATCTTAAAACAAGTAGCACTTACTTGATAAATAGGCCCAGTTTGTTTCAGTTAGGAGTCTGACCAAAGAGAGTGGTCCCTACCTCTGACCTCTGGGAAGGATAGCTGTGTGTGGTATTGATTTGGGCTGGGTGCTGAGCTGAGAAGGTACTGGTTGTAGCAGGCATGAAAGAATAGGATTCACATAATCAGCTATACAAAGCAGCTGAGCACTGTGACTAGTTACATTTACTAGTCAGAGTATGAAATTCTGTTGTTTTTGATGAAAAGAAGATCAGAGTAAGTTGTTAGATGTTAACCCAGTATTGTAATGAAGTTTTAATTCACAGGTGATGGGGATGTCACTACAGGGCTATGTGTGGGTCAGTTCTATAGAATTTCTTTCTTTTTTCAGTACTGGAGATTGAACTCAGGACCTTCTCACTGAGCTATATCCTCAATCCTTTTTATTTTGAAGCAGGATGTTGCTAAATTGCTTAGTTTCTCAGTCTGGGCTTGAACTCAAAATCCTCTGCCTCTACCTCCCAGAGTGCTGGTATTATGGGCACTGCCACACCAAGGAATTAAAACTGTTTCTGAGTAGACTATGACCAGATCTTCTCGATGTGTTTTTATGATACAGCATGTGATATTATTTAATCTAGTCAGTGCCATCTTACTAGTTTTCATGCTTGGACAGAAAAAAAAAATACAATACAGGCTGAACTTGCAGTCTCAGATGGTGGGTGAGACAGACTGTGGAGCTTCTTGATCTTTCTACTAAGATGTGTATGAAATGGTTGACAGTTTGTCAAAAGACGTCTTGGTGCTTAAAATTGAGTATATAAAATTTAAACTGTCATCTCCCGTTTGATCAAGCCAGGATGTGAGGTTTGCTCACTCCTTGTTTTCTGCCATGTCTTCTTTCAGGATGGGTCAAACCTCCCTGCGAGTCAGAGGGCCTATGCACCCGAACTTCTGCAGAAGCAGGATAATTTAACCATTGACACCCAGTACTACCTGGCCCAACAAATCCACCCAGTTGTGGCTCGGATCTGTGAACCAATAGATGGAATTGACGCAGCCCTCATTGCAACATGGTTAGGTATGTTAGCTCTTCACAGACACAGTGGTATATGCAGTGTTTCTTTGACTAGTGGGTCCCCTGTTTGTGGACATGGTATTGTGTCTGGTGCTTCTTTGTTCATATTTTTAGGCTTTTTTTTTTTGAGACAGGGTCTCACTCTTTTTTTTAGGTCAGGCTGGCCCTGAGCTCAGCCTTCACAGCAATCCTCCTGCCTCTGCCTCCCGAGTGCTGGGATTACAGGTGTGAACCATCATGCCTGGCACTGTGGTATGTGGTGCTGATTGCTGGTGGGTGTGAGTCTCCATGCCCGGCATTGTTGTATGTGGTTACTGGGGATCCAACTCCGGTCCTTGCCCTTGCAAGGCAGGTGCTGGAACCACTAAGCTAAATCCAGAGCCCTTTAGGCATTTTTTTTTTTTCAGGTTTTTGGAGACAGGGTCTCGCTTTGTGGTTCAGGCTGGCCCTGAGCTCAGCCTCAAACTCACATCACAATCCTCCTGCCTCTGCCTCCCGAGTGCTGGGATTACAGGCGTGAGCCACCACGCCCGGCACTGTGGTATGTGGTAGTGGTTGCTGCTGGGTGTGGGTCTCCACACCCAGTATTGTTATGTGGTTACCG
>PVIR01046683.1:0-10160 GCA_004026965.1 Petromus typicus
GTCCTCAGATTTTCCTGCCTCTTTCTTTCTTTTATACTCTTGAAGATGGTTTGTCCACTCTGGGACAGATTCTGGGTATTTTCCCACAGTGGGTTTTCTCTATATTTTCTTCTGCAGTCGCCAGAGACAGAAGGCAGGAGATGTATACAGAACATTGTGCCAGGTCTCACGGAGTTTTAGAATCAGTTTGCAGCAGGGACCCTGTGGCAATTCATGAACATTCCATTTTATGTAAAAAATTGTATCCATAGGAAAATTTTTCATTCATAGGAAAAATGTTCTGTTTGTACTTTTTGTAGTCACATGCACATTAGTGCTTATATAATGGCTTTTTGGTGTGTGGTTAGAGGAGAGAAGTAAGTGAAATCCAAACTGTAATGATTTTAAAAGTTTTTATCATGAAGAAATGATAAATACTTGAGTAGATAAGAATGTTGAACATTATTTAACCATCATACAGGGTAAATATGTATTGAACATTAAATGGTACCCCATTAATAGGTACAATTTTTGTGCTTTTATCTACCACTTAAACATAAATTTTAAAAACCATGGACATAGGATGCTGTTATTTTAAGAACATTAATATTCAGTAAGTGTACACTTAATTGAATGAAAAAAAAGACAGACTTTGCGGCAGGATTCCTCCCTGGTAATTTTGACCTGTCTGTGCAGCAACCTTGCCTTCTGGGTAGGCTGCAGAGGGCTGTGGAGGTCAGACAGGACGGCTTTAGAAGTCAGGTTGAATTCGGGAGGGAAGAGGGAAAGCAGAGAGGGACATGGGACAAAGTGGAGGGCTTTCAGCCACTCAGAAGTAGGGTGGAAGTCCAAGCCCTCTGGTGGAGCTCCGGGTCTCGCGGCCATGGAAATGCGCCCCTTTGTGTCCTGGAGGAGATTCACCCGCACCCATTTCACCACCTTGTCCTGAGGGAAACTCTGGGCCTCTGCCAGCTTGAATTTCCCCTGCTGACCCTCCCTCTCGTTGCTGTCCCTAACAGAGGAGGCAACCTGACCCTCTTACACTTCTTGCTGGGTTTGAAAACAGCAGCGAATGACGAGCTGGTGGCTGAGTTGGTGGTGACCATCCTTAAAGTGTGCCCAGACCTGCTGAGCAAGTACTTCAAGGAAGTGACGTTTTCCTTCCTTCCACGAGTGAAGTCCACTTGGCTGAATAATATCAAACTGCTAACCAAGGTACAAGACACAGCGTTTCAAAATCTGTAAGCTGGGCGTGGTGGAGCCTGGGGAGCTGAGGAAAAGCTGGCGCTCTGCTCAGTCAAGCTGGACAATGAGACATCCTCCCTCCAGGGATAAAGGGGATGTGTCAGACGATGAAGCTTGGGTGACCTTGTCTCTGTGTATACTCACTGAGCTGGCTTTTGAGGTGTGGACCGATGGAATGGTGGAATTGTAGGATAGTTTTTGAAGATTGGTGTCAAGTTGTAGGACAACTTGACGTGAGCTAGGATGTGTTCGCTCTATTTACTTCACACATTAGTGTTAATTTCTTTTCAGCCATAAATGTCAGTGTCTTCCTTATCTACCAGTAGAGGTACAGGTGGAAATCCTTACTCAAAATGCATGGGACCAAAAAGAAGGGTTTCAGATTTCTAAGGCTTCCAGATTTTGGAATATTTGCATATATTTTACTTTGTGAGCATTGCACAGTCTGTAATCCAAAGTGCTTCAAATCATGAAACTTTTTGAGACATCATGTCCTTTTGATACTCAAAAGGCTCAAACCTGGAGATTATGGGTAGTGGAGTCCCAGCAGGTAGTTACTGTAAATGCTTTGGTGATAACACTTGGCTCAATTGAGCTTTTCTCCCCCTGCTTTATGGCTGGCCTGATGAGCATGTGAAATGCCGAGGACTGATTCCTTGTACCTCTGTCTGGGCTTGGCATTATATATAAGCATAGCTTTTATTCATGTAGTCTCAGATTTTTCCTTGAGTGCCCAAGTGTGCAAGCTCTGTGTATCTCCACCTGGGAAAGAAGAAGGGTGTCCTCCCTTTGCTTGGGGAATGCAGCCCTGGGGCCAGCACTCCCCAGGGAGCTTCTGGTGCTGCCCTCCCCAGCACTGGCCAGGCAAGGGAATGGCCTTGGCACCTCAGCACTGGTCTATTTTTCCATTCGGTAGCCTTGGGGCCCAAAGGAGATCACTTAACCTCTGCTCTGCAGAGCAGGCCAGTCTGTGGTCTGGAGGTCACTGTTGTGATGACAGACAGGCTGTGGCTTGACTTGTCTTTCACAGGCCTGATCCTGTCCCTGAGGTGTAACCTTTATTGCTATTGAGTTAATTGTCTGGAACGGCTTCCCTCTTGTGTGCCTATTTCTGGCACCAACTAAATTTCTTCTCTCCTTTTCCTAGATCTATGAGGCCCAGCCAGAGGTTTCCCAGGCATTGCGGACCAGAGAGTTTATCCCCTTGCCGCGGCTCCTGGCAATGGTGATGGTGACCACGGTGCCCCCGGTGTGCAATAAGATCACATTCACACAAGCGTTAAATGTAAGGTCACAGTTGCCCTACCGCTGGAGCTTCTCCCGCTGACCCTTGGCCTAGAGCTCCATCCTGGCTGAGTTGGAGTGTTTTGTCAGGGAGCCTCAGAGGCTTCTAGGCCAGTGACAAGTGCCTCGCTTGGAGTGGGGACCGTGGACAGGAGCCCATTCCTTCCAGGAATGGGTGCTGTCATACCTTGTCCTGCTCCAGCATGTGCAAAGGACATCTTACTCTCTCCAGGCCTCTGTACTTCTGCTTGGGTGGGATGGAAGCGTGTTAGAGTCAGAAGGAGGGAAATTCTTTTACTAAAGTCTCATTAGTTCAGAATTTCTGGATGGGATAGTTTGAAATTTACCAACAAGTCATTCTTTTTCTTTCTTTCTCTGTTTTCATTGCTTTAAATGAATGTAGCACATGGCATGGGCTAGGCAGTTGCTCTACCATTAGGTAAAGAAAATCCTTTCTTTTTGTCCAAGTGAATAGTGTTGAGATTTCTGGGACATATTTACTTTGAGAACTGGCTGTTTTCCGGCAGTTTTGGGGGATATGTTCATGGGAAAAAATCGAGATTTAAATCTCATATCATTACTTATTAACAAGGTCTCCAAGCCCTATCGGATGCCAGGCATTGTGTCACCACGGCTGAGGTACTGGCCCTACTGGATTCTAGAGCTGTCAGCTGGCAGCTGGGTTATGACACAGTAGGAAGCAGGGTCAGCGTGGTGTGCTGCATGGGCTTGAGCTGGGCCCGCAGTGATGGGTGCACTCACTGAAGTGGGCTCAGTTCCCGAGGCTGCAGTGGAATTCTTTGACACCTGTCCAGGGTTTGTGCTGAGCCTGGGCGGTGAGTGAGGGGGAGAAAGGAGGCCTGTGTGAGACTCAGCAGAAAGGTCGTCTGTTCTGTTTGCCAAGTCATCACAGGCACTATGAGCACCCAGGTGACTTACCCATCTGTCTTGTGGGAGACGTTCATATTTCGCAGGGGGCCTGTGGAAAGTGGAATTGAAAGGGACACGTCAGATGCACCCCACCTGAAGGCTGCACTGTGTGCCCTGCACATCTGCTGGCAGTCTGGGGAATGCGAGGCTGATCTCTGTCTCCGCATACTCCTGGAGGGCTGTTCCATCTTCTGGACAGTGGTGGAGGGGATGAGACCAGGCCTGGCTCCCTTCCCTTCCGCTGGCTGGTGTCCTGTGCAGGTCCAGGGCCTTCAAGCCACAGCCAGGTGCCTGCTCCCACGTGCCCTTGTGGAAAGCTGAGACTGTTTTCAGACACATGGGACCCAGTGGTGTGACAAGTTCTTGGGCTGCAGTAAGGAGGTTTTTTCCTTTTGTTCTTCACGGTGTTGTCTGAAGAACTTCTGCTGTAAATGAGAAAAAGAGCTAGTTTATTTTAGAAACGAGATGGTAGAAGGCTTTAGAAGCGGGCTGTGGAGCGCCTGTGCAGCCAGCCTGCTGGGTGTTGCATGTACTCTTGTTGGGGCCCTCCCTTGAAGGCGTGATGTGTTGGAGCCATTGTGGGTTTACGGCATTTCCTGTGTTCCACTTAGGTGCACAGTATCAACATAAAGCAAAACCGCACCTGGTTGGAGTGCTGGGCACTGGGCTGTCATGAGTATGAAACTGAAAGAGTCTGGGGCCTGTGTGTTTCTCCCTCCCTGTAAACACCCAGTGCTCCAGTCAGGCGCCCCCGGTTAACACTGGGGGCCCTGCCTGGGGATTGTGGGAAGAGGCATGTTCTGGTTGAGCTGGGCTGGGCAAGGGCCCGGGACTCGGCATTTCCCTACATTTATTCCCAGGCTAGTGGTAGTCCAGGAACACACTGCTGGCCACAGCCTGAGCTCGGGGGTCTGGAGCCACACGGGGTCTGGAGCCACATGCAGTCTCGTCAGTGAGGCAGTTGAAGACCGTCCAGCAGTCACCTGAGTAGAAGTAGGAAGTGTGCATGTCCCAGGACTATGATGTGAGCTGCTGCTTATACTAGTTCATTTTTGGTTATTGTGAAAAAATGCCCGAAGCTGGGTATGTGTGAATAAGAGTTTTATTTGGCTAATAGTTGTGGAAACTCTGTCCATCCTCTGGTGAGGGGCCCCCTGGCTAGATAACAACATGGCGGATGGGCAGAAAAAGATGGCCATGTGCACAAGGGAGCCCCACAGTGATGTAGGAAGTGAGGGGCTAGGGGAGGGCCAGGCATGTTCCTTTCATAGACACCCATATCTTAGGAACTGACAGCATCCTGGGGCCCAGGACATAGCTCAGAGGTGCCACATCTGCCTGGCAAGTACAAGGTCCTGAGTTTGAACTCCAACACTGCAAAAAAGCATGAGAACTACATTCATCCCTCTTGAGGATGGCATACCTGAGATCTAAGCACCTCCCATTGGGCTGCATCTCGTAGAAGGTTCACCTAGTGCAGCACTGCCCTCTGGGGGACCACACTTCTGTCACACGAACCCTGGGAGACAGACCGCGTGCAGACGAGTGCAGTCGTCACTGACTTGGAGAACCTTCTTAGACTGAAGGAGCTGGTGTGTTTTCTTGCCATCCCTCCTGGCACTGCATGATCCTAACGGTGGCATGCATGTATTAGGGGTGGGTCTGTGAGTTCTTTCTGCTGTTAATCCAAATGGTCCACATTTGCGAGGTGGTGGGTTGTCGGAGGAGGCCTGCTGAAAAGGAAACCGCTGTCAGACTCCATCTTTAGTGACTGCTTTTGTGGCAACTGATGAGGTCAGACATGGACGGTGTCCAGGTGGGCGAGGTTCCCGGGGTCACCTCGTCACAGTGTAGAGTCCAGCGTGACCAGAGAGGGGGCAGCACAGCCCAGAGCTTGAGAGCTCTGTCCACCCAGACACACTGTGGATGGGACTGTTTCTCTCCCCAGTTGGACAGCACATCGGTGAGACACACGGCTCTGTCCCTCATGTCCTTCATTTTAAAGAGAGCATGGAAGACTGTCGCTCACTGCCTGAATAAAGAGGTGTGGCAAGAATCGGGCGTGTACACGGCGCCGATGATGGAAGAGTTTGTGCAGCTCTTCAGAGAGGCGCTGAGCAAGGTGGGCACAGTCTGGCTGAGGGCTTCCCCTGCCCAGCTCTGCGTAGAGCAGAGTGAGGAGAGAGGGCCATCCCGGGAGAGCAGGGCTGGGTCCCAAGTGCCACTGCGTGGTGCTGGCCTCAGCGACAGAACGGTCACAGGAACATCCCACAGCATATTCCTGAAGTCCTCAAGCGAGATGAGAATCAGACAATGCCCTAAGGTTCCGGTTCCAGGACACCTCCTGTCTCATCCGGACCCGGTGTTGTCCCTCCCCTGGACATGTGCTGACAGTGCTGTGGCCCAGCTGGAGGGCCTGGGTGACTTGGAACCCTTGTGCTCCCCTTGGAGGCGGGCTCCGCCCAGGTCACTGGGACCAGTTCCCTTGGGCTGCTCCTGAGGAAGTCTTACCATGACCCAGGTGAAAGGGTCCTCAGGGCTTTATTTTATTATCAGACTTACTTTCCACCAGATGTTTAGTGTCTGCAGTTTTGGAGCTTGTGCTGCAGAACAGAGCTTACCAGGGTGTGGGCCCGTTGTCCCCCATGCCCTTGTCTCCTTTGCTGCACACGCAGTGCTCACAGTCACTTGTGAGCACACTCATGTTTGCACACACACACACACACACACACACACACACACACGCACACCCTGGGTTTGCTGCTTCTTACTATGGTCAGTTCATTCATTTCTCTTTTGTTGTTTAATACAACTGATTTTTTTTTTTTTAAACTTTTGGCTTCTTTTTTTAGGTTTTACCAGATCTGAATACTGTCGTGTGGGTCTGGCAGTCACTTAAAAAGCAAGAGGGGAAACCAGATGATGAGACGGGAAAGAAGAGAGATGACAGGACTCCGGCCGCCTGCACGGCTCAGCAGTGTGGTGAGGGCTCGCGGGCCTCTGCTTTCAGGGCAGGGAGCCGGCAGCGTGTGGCTGTTCCTGGCTAGAGGGCCTTGTAGCCATTTGTGTTTCGAGGCCCTTCAGCTGGATGCGCATCCTTTTTTGGGGGGTGGGGGGGTGAGTAGAATTGTAGATTGGATTTAAATATTCACTAGCAATGTATCCACACAGTTTGCAAGTGCTACATCTCTCTGAAGACTTCAGTGCCAGGCACTGAAGGTCTGATTGGCCTCTAAATAGCTGGCACCGTGGGAGGCTCTTCCTCGTCTGCGATCGAGGTTAGAGTCACACGGTCTCCTTCATACGAAAAAGCGTTGACTCAGACCTTGGCCAGGCAGTGGGCTTTGTAGCCTGAATCTGCATCCTCTTTAAGCCTATGGCAGCCCTGTGACAAATGCCTCTGCTTAGACGAGGACTTGAAAGCACAGAGACAGGATGGCCTTAACCTGTGCAAGACCATCGCAGCCACGTGAGGCTGAAGCCCGGGCCCCACACCGGCGCTTTACATGAAGTTACTGCAGCTTCGCCGTTCGGCATGCAGCCGACTGCACTGTGGCCTCGTGCGGCTCGGCTGCTTCCCTGATTGGGGTCAAAAATCAAGTCGTCTCTTAATTCAAGCTATTCTTGGTTGTTGCAGATGATGCAGAGACCATTCTTCTGAAAGCCGTTCTGCTGCAGGTCATATGCCTCTACCAACAGGTGGTCCCCGTCATGGTCATGCAGTACAACTTTGACTTCAGCAAGCTCCTGAAAGGTGGGTGTTGGACATGGCAGACGAGCTGCTGCCGTCTCTGCCAGCAGAGATGGCGGAGGCCCTGGTAAACGGACAAGCTCGGGCGCTGAGGATCAGCAGGGCTGTGGTTGCTTCTCTGGGGGGTGTGATGACAGTTTTCGGACCAGTGTCCTTTTAGCAGCTGGCTTTCTGTGAGTGAGATCAGGCCACACCAGGTGTCAGCCTTGAGAGTGAGGAAGGGGAAGCAGCTAGCCTGAGTCACCTGCCACGGCCAGTCCACAGATGGATCGTGTTGACTCTCAGGCTGCCTTCTAAGAGTTTGAGTGCAGAGAGTGGGGCAGGAAGAAGTCTCATGGAGGGGACACCCCACGTCTGACGCAGGGGCACTTTGGCTGTAGCCTCGTGTGTCACCCTGCTGAATCAGACTCAAACCACGCCTCAGACAAGTAACATGGTGCTAGCCTGCCCCTGGTTCTTCGATGCTGCAGTTTGCCTCATAAAATGGACTCTATGATTGGGCTGGTGGAAGAAGACTTGCAAAAATACCATTCTTGGACTTTATGCAAGGGACGGAAATAATCCTTTTGGAGAGCCGTAAATAATTTATTTAAGCCTTTGGAGGTGCAGGGTTGTCATTGCCATGGCGATAGGTGGTTTACTGGAGTGTAGCCTTTAGGATCTCTGTGGTGTCCTCCCACACAGAGCAGAGACCCAGGCCCTGGGTTAGAGGACAAGGGCCCCGTCTGCTTCAGTGACCAGTCTCCTGTCCAGAGAACACCTGCGTGTGGGAGATGACACTCATGAGGGCACACCTGCAGGCAGCTGGGGTGGTGATGCCCGTGGTGGGGTGAGGTCCGCGTGGGCCAGGTGCAGGGCCCGTTTTGGGCAGCAAGGGATCTGCACAGCCCTGGGCTGGGCAGCGTGTGGGAGTGGGCCACAGCGCAGACTCACATCCCTTCTCCTAGATGCCAGCTTCTTGTCTCTGGTCCTTTGGCCAGGCAGTGGTTGTGGGCACCCACCCTGGGTGTGACTTTGTGTGTTGTTTGCCTCCCTTGTGCCCGCAGGCATCATCTCTGAGCAGGAACTCGGCCAGGAGGCCCCTCCCATCCTGCAGCACCACATGCTGAAGGTGGCGCTGGAGCTGCCCGCCAGCAAGTTCTTGTGGTTGAAGGCACAGGTGGGAAACGCAGAGGTCCAGTCTTAGCCGCTAGCCTACCTGATGGCTTGTTGGCTTTTTATCTTGACTCTCGTACTTTTCTTGTCATTTTAAGATAATTGTAGAAATAAAATACAGTCTTTGTCCTCATCTTGGAGGAGCTTAAGACAGAGGTGGAAATAAAGACCCAGCCAGCAGAGCACCGCGTCTGGTGGAAAGTCAGCAGACATTGCTAGCAGTGTGAGTCCTCAGCAGCTGCCAGCAGGGCCCTGCAGAGAACGTGTTGACCCGGAAAAGAGGCTCAGGAGGCAGCTGATCTCTGTCCGTGCCATTATGCCCCAGTGCTCTGCCACTCTGCTACGAGGGCAGACGCTCAGCCAAGCTGGGCCCTAGCCAGGTGTGCTTCTCACTTGCTCAGAGTATCTCTTGTAATTAGATCTTAGGTAAGATTTTATATGCAACCAAGGACCTGAAAATGTGCGTTGTTGTTTAAGCAAGGTCTAAGCATACCATAGCCCTGCGATCTGTGTCTGTCCCCCCGAACCCTGTTTTTAAAGCTCCTTGTACCAGAGCTAAAGGTAGCTCTCCCCAAGGTCTTAGCTCATGCCAGGCTGGGCACGAGGGCTTGTGTGACCACTCCATTCACACCCAGAAAGAGAGCGCCTTGTGCACAGAGTGTGGGGGACGCTGCTGTGAGGCCCAGGCTGGGCGTGGAGGGCCGGGTAGGATCCAGTCACTGTCGCCCAGGCCCGGTTCCCAGACCTCCTCTGTACTTAGCCCCCATCCCAGGGAGGCGAGCGGCACCACTGACTGTATCTCCACTCTGGCTGGATCGAGCCAATGGCTCCCACGGGGAAATTGGGAGCCGATCAGAGGCCTCTTAATGCATAACAGCCTGTGTTAAGGGGCTAATAACTTAGAGCCGATGCCTGCGTATACTTGCATGTGAGCTGTGACTGCCGGTCTGCTGGCTGAGGGACCGCAGCGCTTGCCACACTCACCTCGTATTGCTGAGATTGCAGTGTGTCACACAGACCCGGCAGAGAGTGGCCTGGGGGCCTGGAGCTCTTCCCTAAGGCGAGGTGTGTACAAGGAGTCAGTGACATTCACACTGCCTCCTGATGGAATCAGACAGCTGGGTCGCTCTGTGCCACTGCCAGGCACATGGTGAATGCCCCAGCAGAGCCCCCGGGCTGTGTCATGGGAAATGCCACTTACCTTGTCTTGTCTCAGTTTTCAAAACGTGAGCTAGTTAGGAGTTCATCTGGACCTGGGAGCACGCGGGCACATGCCTGCGAGTGCTGCAGGGACTCGCTGTCGTGTGAGCACAGTGACGTTTGGGCTTCTGAGCGAGCGGCCTCCCCTCTGCGGCTCCTCTGTGTGAGCACAGTCACCGCGCTGTCGTTAAATGAGGTGTGCCGGCGTGCAGTCACCATCTGCTCAGCCTGTTACTTTTTATAATAAATACATCATTACTTGATTATACATTGGAAATACGTAATAATGCTCAAACTCTAGGAAGGCCCGGATGCAGGGATTATTGGAGGAGAACGATCTGTGTTCTACTTGCTGATGAAAATGTTTGTGACCAGCAGCCATTTACACCTCAAGTCGTCCACCAAACTTCTGATCATGAAGGTGAGCGTTTTCTGCTGGTGTCGGATTCTGAAAAGCATTTACACGGGTTTTTTTTTTTTTTTTTTTTTTGATTTTTTGAGACAGGGTCTCGCTTTGTGGTTCAGGCTGGCCCTGAGCTCAGCCTCCGACTCACATCACAATCCTCCTGCCTCTGCCTCCCGAGTGCTGGGATTACAGGCGTGAGCCACCACGCCC
>PVIR01046685.1:0-10305 GCA_004026965.1 Petromus typicus
AAAAAAAAAAAAAAACAAAAAAACAAAACAAAACAAAACAAAAGTTCTAGTAGCCATATTTTAGTAATGTAAAAAATAAGTAAAATTAGTTTTTGTATACATTTTACTTAAACCAATATATTCAAAACATAATCATTTCAATGCAAAAGATTTCACAGGATGTTTTTATTTTTCTTCTTCTTTTTAGGTCATTGTAGGAACCAGCCTATAAGCTGAGCATGAACCTGGCCAAGGGGCGATGAAAATGAAAGATAAAGAGACACATGAACAGATTAAAATCTGGGGGGCCAAGGAGCTCATCTCCCTGCAACATAGAGCCCCAAAGTTACAGGTGCACCTTGCTTTATCATTCTCTCAGACACAGGACTGTTATCAGGACACAGGACTTTATCATTCTCTCAGACAGGACTCACCTGTCTCCTCTCTCCACGGTGCTTCTCAGGGAAACAACTTCACCTCAGTGTTCTCACTTCTCCCTGCGGTGTCAGCATGCTCGCACACCTCTTTCTCCTCCGTGCTCGGAGAGGAGGCCAGTTAGGTCTCATTCTTCCCATCTAATCTCCACAAATGACTGACAAGAGCCGTAGAATGGAAATAAATGTTCTCTTGATGGCGATTCTTACACTGGTGTCTACAGTTGACATGATTCGGAGCCAAAGAAGATCTGTTTTTTTGAATAAGTATTTAGGAGTGGGAAAGCCTTGGACCATTCTTTTCAATTCTTTGCTTGACATTAGAATGGATATGAGAACATGAAACTTAATATCACATTAGAAGTCTGGTTGGGCGGTGTCCTGGGTTTGTGGGAGCTGCTGTCCATGGTCACCTCAGGAGCAGAGCAAGGAGCCCTGGGCTCTGGACCAGGGTGGGCTTCAAGATAGTGGCATAGAGTGGCAGTTCTCAGGATCCCTCTGCTGGAACGATGATGAATCTGATGAGGAGGTTTAATGATTATCATTGTAAGAGACCGCTTGCAATGGGAGACACATTGCTTCTGAAATGGGGCCTTAAGTTCAGCAAGAAGTCAGTTTAGTTTACTTTAAAGGAAATCATCCAATATATAAATAGATGATCTGTATAAAGGATTTGATTCATGTCTATGTGCCTTATAATTTCCCCATTTACCCAGCTTCTCATGAGTGCTGGAATTTTGTAGCCAGAGAGGACCTCCACAATTTGTTACCATTTTACTGATGAGAAAACTCTACCCTTGGGAAGCTGTGAGTCTGGGTGAAATTCACACATGGAAATCAGTGGGAAGCCCTGGGACCTGGGTACACTGTCTCTGTACTACTGAAGCAAGACTTAAATTCTTTCCAGCCATGGGCAGCGCTCCGGCCCATCACTTGGGATCAGCCCTTCTCTCCTGAGTTATCCTCCTTCTGATACTGCTAAGGTAGACAGTCATATTCTTGTAAATGAAATTTTGTATCCCCCAAGGAACCATATTTGCTTAAAACATACAAGGAAATTGACAAGTATGTTCTGGAAACAGAGTTTATGACTCTCTATTCTCATAAGATTCATAAGACACTGTCTTATTATAAGTCTAAATTGAAAAACTGTCCTCTCTGTGCTGTTCCAGTAAACTCACTCACTATAGCCCTAAAAGACCACCCCCTTTGGAAAATGTATACAACCAGAACCTTTCCTTGTGCAGCACCTAGTCTTTTGGACAGGAGTCCAACTGAGTCAAGGTGCACCTGATATTTAAATCCTCCCGCTGCGCACTGTTGTCTCCTATCTCTTGGGATCTGCGACATTACCAGGCCTTCCTAAGCCACTCGGGACTGAGCTAAGGTGACTGATGGGACTCATAGGTACTGGAATCTGAGCGCGGCCCCCACAGAGCATGGGAGCCGAGAGCTGGCTAATGCAAGAGTGGAGAGTTGCGCTAACATGGTGTTTAGAAAACAGTTTGGTAACACAGACTACAGTTTTCAAACCAACAAACTCTGACTAGGTAATTCTACTTCTAGGAAACGATCCTAAGAAAATAATAGCCTTACCAAAATATTTTTTAAATTGCATTGATATTTACTTTGCTCTGTTGTTACTTTCTGAATTAACAAATGGAAGTATTTAAATGTGTCTCAGGTGAGTGGTTAAGTAAGTAATGATACATCTCAACATGGAACTGCACACGACCATTCAGTATGATTCCTGATGTGGGGTAAACATTATGTCAGAGCCGGAAGAGAACAAGCAGGCAGCCATCAGCAGCTTGACTGTGTTTTTTATAAGTGCAAAATCTCTACGTGAATGAAGCAGCGATGAGTCACGGAAGCAATAAATGCTGCAAACACACTGCTCTTACATGGCAGCGGTCACTAACTGTGGCATGTGTGGGTCCCATGTCATCTGGAAGTGGGAAATGACTCTTTTCTTCCCTTAACCAGGTGGAAGTCCAGAACATGAAGAACTGGTCACTCTTCATGAAAGAACAAATTATGCCTCTCTGGGTTAGTGCCAGAGAGAGACCCTGGGTCACCGGTACATCCTCATCCTTTCTTTAACACTGTTATTTCCTGCTGCAATGTGCTGAGAGACATTGTTCTGTTGGGAAAATTGGTAGCACAGTGTTATGTATGCGGTTATGGCTTGTTATGAACCAATTCATGTGTTAGCAGTGCAAAGAAGCCTTTGATATGGTAGCATGTGCCTTTTGGAGTGCGAAGCAAACAAACAACCCAAAACAACTCTTTAACCATAGGTGAGGATGATTTTTTCTCTAGTAATCACTCTGTTCTGCATGGCTATCAGTGTTTGTTGTATCTCTGTTTCTCCCATTCAACCTGTAAGGGTTAGGTGGCAATTTTATTTTATTGGCACAAACACTCCAAGTTTGCACATAACACTGCCATGCACCTAACAAATACATATTGAGTAAGTGAACACAAAACCCACGTTTCTTGGCTCCTGTGGTACCTGCTGTCCGGCCCTGATGGCCTGTTCTGATGGCCCCTGGGAGTGGTTGTAGTGAAGCTCATTGTCTAGCAGTAAATGGGCTTCTGGTTTGTGGAGCATCCCTAAGCCTAGGTAAGGCCTTTCCTTTCCTGAGTGAGAAGACAGGCAGGCCATTTAGGGCTGTGACTGTGATTGTCCATGGCACACACCTGTCTTAGAGGCTGGGCTATGGGACCAGCTCACGGCGGCCTTTTCTGGCCAGTCCATCTCCATCTTCTTGTCTGTTCTATCCGTTACCCTTGAGTTCTGAGTTTGCCAAACTCATGAGAGAGCTTTAAATGCCCAAACTGCCCTCCATTCCTGTCTGCCATCTCCTCTTCTCAACCACCTCATTCTGCCCTGTGCCCTGTGCTCTAAAGCAGATGCAGAGACTGTGTGTTGGGTTAATTTGCTATCAGGGCCTGAATCTTTCTTTCTCCTAGAGGATTTTCTTTAACCCAAATTCATCTCTAAGTGGTAGATGTATGAACTTGCTGTTTTGCTCTAATAAATCATCACAGGTGTGTGGCCTAAAGCAATGCTATCTATTCTCTTACAGTTGTGTGGGTCAGAAATCCCACTAGGTCTTTCATGAGCTCACGTCAGAGTGATGAGGACAGGTTACTTTCTGGATTTTGAGGGGAGAATCTGTTCCCACATGTTTTTCAGCCTCTGAAGGAGGCTCACATTCCTTGGCTGTGACTCCCTTCTGCCATTACTAAAGCCCACAGTCTTGCAACCATAGCTCAGTAAGGACCTGTGTGATTACATTAGGCCCCAAGGGGCAATTTGTCACCTGAAGGTTCTTAATCATTTTGGTTTTGCTTTTTTTGCTTTAAAGAGGTTTGAATTCAAGGCCTTCACACTGATCTGCATCATTCCCAGGCCTCACCTCCCTTGGCTTTTTGAGACAAGTTCTCACTAACTGCCAGTCTGGGCTCAAACTGCAATCCTCCTGCCTCAGCCTCACCAAGTTCTGTGATTATAGGTATGCACCACCACTCTCAGCTCAAGACCCTTAACCTGATCACATCTTCAGAGTCCACCTCTGCAATGACACACACCATATGCACAGGTTTAGGAATTAGAATCTGGACATCTTCAGGCGTCAATAGCCTGCCAACCAGCTGAAGTGTAGGTAGTATGTGGGAGATAATGTTACGTTAGGTCCTTCCCAGTATTTATTTTTCCCAACTCTACATATTGAGGAGGGAAACACAATGCAAATTCATATAGGTCAATTCTTCCAATGTCTTTGTTGGAGGCTAGCGTTGAAAAATGGGTCAGATTGTCCCCAGTGGTGTCTTGAGTGGACCCTTGAGCTTTGGCCACGGTACTGCTTCTAATCACCCAGTAAAACTCACCCCACCTGAAGTACAAACCCTTCCAGAGTCCGCCTCCCTGGCTCCCAGTTGTTATTCCGCACATCTCAGGAGAAGAAAGAGAGAAAACCAAGATCTTGGGAGCAAAGCGGCCTCGGCATCTTGGTTCTAACACTAGGAATATTGGGAACCTTGTGATATGTCTTTGCTTAGAGCTCAGACCAGAGATGCTTGTTAGATTCTATAAAATAAAGGCTTCTGAGGTAGATGTATGTGTTGTATATATGAAATACACATCATAAACTTATGATAGATGCATATAAATCCATGATAATTCCTACAGATAACATGTACACATATACATGATCCAGACATATACACATTTGCTATATTGACGTATCACAAGAGTCATTACAGCACTTAAGCTTGCACACAAGCACTCTGGTGAGATGCCTAAAAGACAACATGCAGGACACGGAAGCATAGTGGTAACAATATGTTCTTTGAACCAGTGTGTGCTCTCAACTGGAAACTCGGGAGAACAGGAGTGATGATCAGGGAATAAATCATGAACACTTCTTCGCGTGCTCTTTCTTTTGTGCATTCTAGTTTTAAAAAAAATATCATTAATACATATTTGCAGTACATGATGTTTACATTATGCACATGGAGCTGGTACATGGACATAACACATCTTAATTCCTTCTTCTCTCCCCCACTCCATTGCTTATTCCCATTTCCTTAGATTTTTTTTTTTTTTTAGGTTTTTGGAGACAGGGTCTCGCTTTGTGGTTCAGGCTGGCCCTGAGCTCAGCCTCCAACTCACATCACAGCAATCCTCCTGCCTCTGCCTCCCGAGTGCTGGGATTACAGGCATGAGCCACCACGCCCGGCACTGTGGTATGTGGTACTGATTGCTGCTGGGTGTGAGTCTCCACACCCAGTATTGTATGTGGTTACCGGGGAATCAAACCCGGGTCCCTGCGCTTGCGAGACAGGTGCCAGAACCACTGAGCTAACTCCCCGGCCCCCCTTATTCCCATTTCCACTTGAGAAAGATCTGTCTTCCTGTTATCTATCTTTTTTTTTACTCTTTATACTTTGAATTTCCCATATAAAAGAAACCATGCAACATTTAAGCTCATGTGTCTGATTTATTTCACTTAATATTATGGTCTCAAAGTGCATCCATTTTCCTACAAATGTCTCAGGCTTATACTTCTTTATGGCAGAGCAGTCTCCATGGT
Organism: Petromus typicus; assembly: GCA_004026965.1. Classification (NCBI taxonomy): domain Eukaryota; kingdom Metazoa; phylum Chordata; class Mammalia; order Rodentia; family Petromuridae; genus Petromus; species Petromus typicus. Next base: position 5,516 of record PVIR01046685.1, read on the forward strand.
GTATAAATACCATATTTTCTTTATCACGTTTACCATGTTTACAATACAACTCATAATAGCTGGGTCCTAGAAGTGTTCTCTCTGTCCATCAACAGATAAGTGGGTAAAGAATCCCTCTACTTGTGAAGTATAAAAAAGTATTCTACATTTTGAGAACTAAAGGAAATATGATAGAGCCCTACAAGAGACGGTGACATTGAATTCCTGCTCCCGTGTCTATTGGTGAGAAAAAGACTGAGTTGGGAGCAGGTCTGTCTTGCGGCATCATCTTGGGTTTTGCTTTCCCTTCCGTCGCAGAGGCCCCTGGTGGTGCTGCCTGGGCCTGGCGCATCCTGGCAGTGCTGCCTCTGGCGTGCTGGGCTCAGCTGTCCATCCCGAGTACGACATCCTGGTCCCTGAAATAGCATCTGCTAGTTTCTGGCACGTATTCATCATCATCACGGAAGACGAGCAGGACCCAAGATCTGGCTAAGAGCCAGGAGAGAAGCACATGAGTTTTCTCTCTACTGAGGTTTCTGGAAGCTCCTGGACTTTGGCAAGTGCCAGGTGTGGGTCAGTATCCCCCCTCTTCATATGTGCCAAACACTGATCCCTGCCCACGAGTTCAAAGCCTGTGCCTGGTGACTCTGACCCCGCACAAGGTCAGCCTGAAGTCCGAACGGAACTCCAGGCTGGACAATTGCCTGAGAACTTCTCTGAGGTTCTTTCCTGGGGAATGTAGCCCTTGCAGCGCGGGATTCTTGTGATGGTGCCATGTGGCTCAGGCCTCACAGAAAGGAGACCGCCATTCCCAGTCAGTATCAAGCTCTCTGCCCTGGGGAAAGAGTGTGCATCAGTGGCGAGTTGGCAAGGACGAACCATGTTAGTAAGCTGGACAGATGTTAGAGTCCAGGCCAACCGAAAGTATGCTTAGGCGTGGTGTGCCACCGTGAGGTTGCCTGTGAAATTAAGGAACGTAGTGTAGGAGCCACCATTAATCTTTACCCCAGACAAGCTGTAAAGACTCACTAGTGTCCTGCGGTAGTCCCGGGTGTTAAGTCTTGCGTTGTAATCAAATAAATATCAAAATATCAAAGGATACACCTTGGATATAGAAAAGTCTGAGAATAGTATAATTAGTGTGAGACTACATATTTTTATGCAAACAGTGAAAAAGTAAGTTAAACATAGTTGTGTATTTAAATGTCAGACACAGGAACCAGAACATAGGACTCCTTGAAAGCAGAACCTACCTCATGGATTTGGTGGATTCTAAGCACTTAGCAGCTACTCCTTCCTACGAGGACATGCATTAGAAATTAGGCCTGTTGGCAAATTTCTGTTTGCTCCCCACCCACTCATATGTGGGGATATTAAAAAGCTGCCATGAAATCAAAATCATTCTCTTCCCAGGAAACAGAGAAGAATATTCTGAGGAGGCAGTATGAGGTGTAAATATTCAGTAATATCCTCCAGTATCAACTGTAAATTACCTCTGGTGTTTGGAACAGAATTTTAATGTTTAGTTTTTCAGACCAAGCATTAAAATCACAACTGCAAATTCGCTTCATTCAAGGTATATTATTTTTGAGTTTTAAAAAATGTATTTAAGCAATGTAAAATATTGATGATGGCTTACCAATCCACCAAGAATTTTATTAGCAGGACATTACAGTATTATTATTTTTTTAACTGTGGGAGATTTTAGTAGCTAAAACTCAGTTTTGTCAAAGGAAATATAACGTATTGTACTGTGGCCTTCATGAGAGGGAGAAAACTTGAAGATGTTTGGCCACTTCAAGGCTCAAGTGCTTCCCTGATTGTGACTCTGGAATCTCATTGTGAATGCGGATTCAAGGCACTTTGCCTGAGGGTTTCTAAGGGGTCATACTGACTCACGCATCGACAGTGGCTACCTTTCCCAGGCATTCAGCTTTCTTAGTAAACCTATGTAATTTGGCCACTGAACGGAAAGATGAAACATTATCTCATGTGCTAAAACACCAGTCCTAGAAGCGGTCAGTGAACACTGATAGGCATCGGCCATTTTCTGCCTTTCTCTTTTGAGAACTTGGTGTACCTTATTGCCATATCTGGAAAGTTCCAAATGTCTCTATTTCCAGTGTTTAACCGCACTGTGAGCAGTTTCTCCGAGAGCCTGTTGGGAGTTTCCTGTAGCATCCAGAAGCGTTAGCTTTCTCTTCCTCACTCTTCCAGGGTCATAGTTTCACACGGTTCTTGGAAATGGTTCCTCCTGATTCCTCCGCCTCTTTGAGCCCCGTCTTCTGAAAGTTCTTATGAGCCTGCACAACAAAGCGAAGAGCAACGCAAGCCTTTGACAGAAGAGGGCGTTCGGCACTGGCTCTCAGCGCTCTTCTCCCGCCCTCTCTCTTCTGCACGTACTCTTCTTTGTGCAGTGGTTTGAGTCGACTGAGCCCTTGGATAACAGCTGATATCAGGAAGTCAGACCGGGATAACAGTATAGTCACCTTAGCGACATCTCTTTACAAACTTAAAGAAGGGGAGAGACCCAAACTACACTTCTCTACAAATTTACCAAAAGTGCAAAAAATCTCCTCCACCTTCAACTCCTTTTCTAACAAGAACATCGCATTTCTAAGGGTTTCTCAGAAAGTAATGCAATCTGTCATTCAAAGAGCATTTCTGTGTGTTCCATTGAAAGCTTTCCTACACTGACAGTGTGGGGTACTCACTTTTTGTCTTAGTTACTTTTCTAGTTGCTGAGATAAAATACCTCACACCCAGAGTTAAAGGCGGAAAGGTTGATTTGGTGCACAGTTTGTAGAGGCTTCCGTCCATAGTCAGGGTGGCAGAGGGAATCGCAGAAGAGAAACAGTCCATGACAAGCAGGCAGGAGAGCGATTTGCCCTCCTTCTGTCCCTTGTACCTTATGCCCTTAATCCTGCCCAGAAGTGAGCCAGACCAGTCAGTAGACTTACTCAGTGATTGCACAGCCCTGACCCAGCACCACACACTCTCCATCCAGCCACCCCTGGAAAGCGCTCCTCTCTGTGACTGCACAAGGCTCCAGGGGGACATCTAGACACGAGCTATAATACTTTTCTTCTTGAAAAACAGTACGCACCATTAGGTAATTGTTTATACATTCCCCTAGCTGGGTTGACTTGTGATTCCATGACTGGGAACCTCAGGTGATACCCAAAAAGGCAGTATCCAAAGGCCTACCCCAGAATCTGCAGTCTGCTTTACATCCAAGAAAACCCCTCACCTGTCTTGGGTACAGGCTGGGTACAAAACCTTTGAATACTTTATATTTCCTCCAAGGAGAGAAAAACCAACCCATTAGCCATCGAGTTGTGCCCTAAATAGTGGACATTTTGCCTTGAACACTGATATTTTCTGTAGAAACCTTGTGATGCTCTTGTACAGCTTGCTATGAGAGGTTCCCTGAGTACACTACAGAGCGCCCTATGGTGAGACAGATGGCAGCTGTTCATCTGCATAGTGAGTGAGCTGGGTGCTGGGGACACAGTGGATGACCAGGACCTGCTGCACTGCCTGGAAAAATAAGCAGCTCTGATGGAGCTCTGTGATATTATGGTCCAGGTGAGCTGCTGGCTTCTTCAAGCAAAGACAAACAAGTACTGATCTTCCTTTTCAGAAGTTCTAAAGGCTAAAGCACACTGAACAAAGCCATTTTGGATCAGCAGCACATTGAGAAGTTTAGGATTTGGACCCATAGAAGACCTGGATGTCATGATTTTATGAGTGGCTTCTACACCATGAACAAATTTCCAGCCTTGTCTCTTTGCTACAACTGGGAAGATGAAAGTGTTACAGGGACTGTGACACAGAATCCTAAGTCCCTGTTAAATGAAGTCTTTTATAACAGGTTAGAATTAATGAACTGCTTTAGGTTTAATGGATATTGGGAGATTTAGGCAAAGGTTTAGAATGATCTGTATGAATGATGACAGGTTGCACCTTTCTAGCCCTTCTTGTGACAGAAGAAATCTATAGCCATCCAGGCATCTTAGAAAGACTGACTACCAGAGACTTAGGCCCCAACCCTATTACTTTCTTTTTTTTTTTTTTTTTTAGGTTTTTGGAGACAGGGTCTCGCTTTGTGGTTCAGGCTGGCCCTGAGCTCAGCCTCCAACTCACATCACAGCAATCCTCCTGCCTCTGCCTCCCGAGTGCTGGGATTACAGGCATGAGCCACCACACCCGGCACTGTGGTATGTGGTACTGGTTGCTGCTGGGTGTGGGTCTCCACACCCAGTATTGTTATGTGGTTACCGGGGAATCGAACCCGGGTCCTTGCGCTTGCGAGACAGGCGCCGGAACCACTGAGCTAACTCCTCGGCCCCTAACCCTATTACTTTCCACCTCGAGGGGTACATAGCAGTTTGGTTCAGGGGAGTCAAAAAACTGAAAGAATATTCCCCCTCCTGAGGAGAAATTTGTGTCACTTTAGTTTAGAAATTGAGTCTTGCCCAAGCAAGTTCACCAGTATTGCACATCAAAATAGCGCTTTTCCCTCCTGAAAACAGCCCCACTGTCAGTTGGACAGGGCCGGATGTGGGACTGCTTCAAACTCTATCACAGGATGACCATTTTTTAAAGGAGTTCATGTCTTTGGTGTCTATTAGGATGTTTCAGGATTTCCTGTTAGTCCTAATTTTTGCCTTCCTATAGCTATTCAAAGGTATTATGGGGAGCATTCTACTAGAAAGACCCTTAGAGACACATTAATGTTGGTTATTTTCTTGTGGACATTCTCTAGTAAAAAGTCTACTCTAAAAGCAAGAGGCTTTTTGGCAGGTAGA
>PVIR01046686.1:0-10157 GCA_004026965.1 Petromus typicus
AAAAAAAAAAAAAAGAGTAGGAGAGTTTCAAAGAAGAGATCTAAATTGCTCTTGGGATTTCAAGACCTGCTGCTTGGGGATGCTTCAGTTCTGCTCAAGGTAGTGCACTTAGTGTAGTTTTAGTCAGTGCAGTACTCCTCAGCTACATAAGCTGTGGGTCAAGTAGGCCTGGATATCTTATAAGGCCACTCTAGAGGACATAGTGGTAAACGCTGATGATATCCACATGTTGGTAACTTTTTAGAGGCACAGAGAACAAGACTTGTAGAGGCAGTTACATCCACCAAGATTTTGAAGGATTCTTTGGAGAAACTAGTTCAGGCAGGGAACTGTTGCAGAGACTTGCCTACTACAGAGAACCCCCATGAGCACTGTGCCTAGTAGAAAGGTCCACCCCCATACTTCCAGAACTACTGAGCCACCAGTGTGCAATGCAAGCCTGAGAGAGCTGTGAGCACCCAATATCAATCCCTGAGAGCTACTGCGTGGGCTGCACTCAGCAAGGTCAAGAATTGAGAACTTCCTCCTCTGTTCACCTCAATGTGTCCAGAAGCCAGGAAAGGGAGTCAGAGAGAACTATTCTCTGATTTCAAGATTTAATGTTGCTTTCATTGTCCATTTTGGGACTTACTTTGAACCTATTGCCTTTTTAGTTCTTTTCTATTTCTTCCTACGAGGATGTAAATGCTTACTTGATGTCCATCTCGCAATTATATTTTGGAAGGGCATAACTTATTCATTTTCACAGATTCACAGCTGGAGAGGAAACTTAATGGAGGATGAATTGTAGTTTGAGACTCCCTCATATTTTACTTTAGATATAACTGAACTTTAGACTTTTGAGTTTGTCACAGAATGTGTTAAAGCTTTTAGGACTTCTTGAAAGAGTTAATTTTGCTCATGGGAAGAACGTGAATTTTTGGAGGGATAGAAGTAGGAATGCTATGGTCTCAATGTGTTTCCACAGATGTTGGATCTACCAAGAAAAAGAAATGCAATATGATGGCTTCTTTCTTTTCAATGGAGATTTTTCAAAGGGTCTGAGTTAAACATTTAAAAAACCACCCCATATTTCTGAAGCTATTATTCATCTCTTCTGCCTAGACTTCATGGAGATCAAGCTTTTCCTGTTGGGTCCTATCTTTCCCAGATGGTTTTACAAATATGGCTCACATACAGCTGATGTTACAGCAAGTAGCCATTTGATTTGCTTAACCAAAAGCAAAGTTCTTCTCAACTATCAGAAGTTAGGGCTGTTTTTGCCCATGATATGATAGTAACTATTCAATATAGGAGCCTGTACTGTATAGATTAATAAGCTCACCTAAGAAAGAACATGCAATGAAGTAATATCTGGTTAAAGAGATTTCAGTATATGTAAAGGAAAAACATTTTCCTCTTCTAGTCAGGCTATTTGTACACATCATTTGTTCAGATAAGGTCTGGGCCACTACTAGAAGTGTTCACTACCCAAAGTCATGCTTGAAGAGATGCACAGTGCCTTTACATTTATGTCTTACCTACTTATACTGTCACAAGAAAAGTGGCTAAGGAACAACGTGCACTGGGGTTCTAATAAAACCAAAGCCACTTTCAGGTCATATGCAGGTGTGACCACTGAGCTCAGGCCTCATCTTGTCAGCTTCAAAACTTATAACCTTCATTATGCAATACCTTAAGTTACTGTTCTAATTTTTCTTTTCCCTCCCCTCCTCTATCTTTTTTCATGTTCAAAAGCCCACAAGAAGGAATTAAGAATGTCTACCTTAGCTCTAGTCATCTGCTCAAAACGGGTGAGGAGGTCATCTACTTCCAGCTGTAAGTCACTCTTATCTTTTTCAAGTTTCTGCTTGGCCTGCTGTAGATTTTCTATCTGGGCCTCAAACTCAGCCAGGCTATCTGCATGTCTCTTTTTCAAAGAGACAGACATCGCCTCGAAGTGCAGTGTGGTCTTTTCCATGTTTTGGTGAAGCTTCTGAAATCTTGCTTCTTGGTTTTTAGCTATGTCCAGCTGAGCCAAACTGGCCCCTCCTGCCTCCTCCAACCTCTCATTCAAGTCTTCAAGGTCTCGGGTGAGGTCATCCCTCTCTCTTTCTAGCCTGGCTCGAGTGGTCCTTTCACCTTCCAATTCCTCTTTCAAATTCCGTGTATGATTCTGCAGCAACACATAATTTTGTCTTATAAGTAGTTATAGTAACTGTATTCAAGATATTTATTACATGCATCTTTTCTTATTCTCATAATAAGAAAGCTAACAAGACATTTTCACTCCAAAATAATGACTAAAGAAAATAGTATATACACAAATTAAACACTTTTCCCAAATCAGTATCAACACAAAAATGAGAACTTGCATTTCTTCCAGATCTCTCAGCTCTTAAGATAAGCAGCATCATTGCAGTATATATCTGGAGAGAAAACCTTACTAATGGGCGCTTCCCCAAGGAACAAGAAGTTATTTTTCTTATAATAAGAAAATAAAAACTTAAACACATTTTATAAAAAGTAATGTGCTGAATTTTATTTGAAAAACCCTACACATCTACTATTTGTACACATCTACTATTTCTATTATTTGTCCATTAATTAATGGAATATCATGGCTATGAAATATATTTGATTCTTGGCAATCTCAAATATCAAGAATTCCACAAGAAGCTGAATGATAGAAAAACAACAAGTTCAAGTGACTTACTCCTAAGGAACAACATCAGCTTAATTTTACACATGATTCTAACAGACAAGATCATGTAGTTTCCTAATCTGCAGGAGATTTGTGACAACAAAAATTAGTGGAGGAACAGGGACTGTGTCAGTAGACTAATGTCAGTAGATATCTGATAGCATCAGAGATACAATGATTAGAAAAAGCAAAGTAGTGATAAGAACTCTCAGAGACCCAAATCTTCTTAGTGTAGGGGTAATTAGCACTACAAATCTTGACAATATCATTGAATTACAGTACAGTGAAGTCACTGATATTTATAAACATAACTTCAAGTAATTAAGCATAGATTAAAATGGGAAGGAAAAAGAATAACTATTTTATAATGTTTTCCTTTCTATTAATTAGGAATATCCTGGCTTAGATATTTAAATTCTATCAAGTAGTCAATCAGTTCATAAATGAAGTATGACAGAGAAGTATATATGATTTCTCTCTGTCAGTAAACTTGATTCCCTGACAACTATTTATCTTGGATTATCATTTAGGGGATTCAATACATTTATTCCAAATAATCCTGTCATTGAATCAGACATTTCTGAAAAATTTCTTCAAAAATAATCTTTGGGGAAACTTTTGAGGTTATTAAAGTAGGAAAATTTATCTTTTGGATATGTTGGAAATAATTACTATTTCATTCTGGATAAAGCCAAGTGTCACTGGAAGATGAGCCTGATAAATATAACAGTCACTTGGTGATTAAAATTATTTTTTAAAATAAAGCCGGACAGTGGCTATATTGTTTGACTCAAAATGTTTCAGAAGTATCAAAAAAAAAAAAAAAAGGCTTCAAAAGCATATTAATGGTTACATTACTGAGGCATTAGCTCTTAATGAAAAACACCCATTTGTATGTATACATGCCTCTGTGAATATGTAATTACTTTATATACTTTTATTTCATAATAAATGATGTAGTACAAAATAGTCAGATGGTCTGAAATTTATGAGTATCTATCAATTATCAAATAATGGTCTGAGTCTAGAAGTAGCTATAAGATCTATAGCTATAATTTTATAGCTATAGATAAGTAGCTATAAGATTTGTTTTCAGCACAACTGCCTTCTAATCACAGAAATATCCATAAAAGTTAAATTACTAAAAATGATCACATACTGTGGGTCATGCACTGTGCTTAATACTTAAGTGTATTATTGCATTTAATAGCATTATCTCAGAGGATACCAGGATTAAAGACTAAAAAAATAAATGCCCAGGAGTTTAGCACAATGTCTACCTTGTTCACAGCAAACATTCAATCAGTAAACTATTTATTGCTATTACCTTTGTGATAAAAAATTTAAGATTAAAAGGAATTTCCCCTAAGGTTACACATCTGTGGAATGCAGTTTACTTCTTAATCATTCTCTTTCCTTCTTCTGTCTACAACTGGCTGAGTGTATGGACACCTTGGCAGATAATTTATCATTGTTGAACATCAATCATAGTCCACTGACTGGAATACAAGCACACATAGAAATCTGATAAATGATTACCTGAAGTTCTGTAATTGTCTTCTGAAGCTGAGCCACCAAGACTTTCTCACTTTCTAGCTTTGAATTCATTTGATTCATTTCTAATTCTTTCCTATGTAGGAGAGGTAAAAAGTGGAATTGTTCAAGAATAATATTGTATTTAAATATTTTTAAAGACAGAACATATAAATATATAAAAATTTAACCATAACATTTCTGTCCAATATCATCTTGGTTATTATATCAAATTCTCGTTATCTTCCTCAAGCGAACTACTATTACGCATTTGTTGAGAATATTTCTAGACTTTTTCCAACTATTCTTATGCTTAGGTTTGTATATATAGCTGTAGAAATAGTTTCATTTTCTTTGCCATGAAAGTTACTGTGTACATTTGTATATACAGATATACAATTTATTCTTTTTTTATTCAAATCTTTATTGGTACATTATATATACACATCATCACATTCAAAATTGAGAGTTTAAGGCTTGGGAGTTAGCTCAGTGGTTCCGGCGCCTGTCTTGCAAGCGCAAGGAGCCGGGTTCGATCCCCGGTAACCACATAACTATACTGGGTGTGTGGAGACTCACGCCCAGCAGCAACCAGTACCACATACCACAGTGCCGGGCGTGGTGGCTCACGCCTGTAATCCCAGCACTCGGGAGGCAGAGGCAGGAGGATTGCTGTGATGTGAGTTGGAGGCTGAGCTCGGGGCCAGCCTGAACCACAAAGTGAGACCTTGTCTCAAAAAACCTAAAAAAAAAATAATAATAATAATAATAATAATAATAATAAAATTAAGAGTTTGTATCAGTATATGACACAACTTAAGTCTCATTTGTCCCATTCCCCTATCAACCCTACAACCCTCCACCCCCTATATACATAAGCTTTGTTTCCTTCTTTTATTATCATATTATTTTTCCCCTCATTATTTACTCATATACACTATTCCTTTTTAAATATTTTCTATTTCACAATATCTACTTTATGTACTAGAACTCATTTACATCTTCATTTTCTCATACCGGAGAAAAGATACAAATATTTACACATCTGTGGCCTATTTATTTCACTTATGAGGATATCCTGAAGGTATATCCATTTGAGTATAAAGGACTAAGTCTTATCATTCTTAATGGCAGAGTAATACTCCATTCTTAAATCAAACTTACTCTTCTCCAAATAATATATTGGAAAAATTTATGTGCTCGGCCACATAGAAGTTATTATTTTCCTTAAAAATTAACTGTGGTGCAGTACTCCATGGTAAAGATCATCTGTAGATTATTTGTGAGTTTCCCTATTTCTAGTACTTGGGTTTCTTCCAGTATCTTGCTTTGACAAGTAACACAGTTGAAATGCATGTTCCCTTGTCCAGCTTTCTCTCCAGAAGACATTAGGACCCTGCAGGAGGTGAACACTTAGCTTTTACTTCAAAAGTAATTAGTAGCTAATAGTTCCTAAACTATTTAGTGACTGTCTTGTCATCTGAAATGCCATCTTTAACCTCTGAGTTTCAAGTACCCCTAGTTTCACTTAGAGAAAAAGTTTTATGACAAAAACTTCCTTGAAGTAGAGACTTCTAAAAGTTTGAAATTCTTTGAACTGTGGCCTACAATAAGCATCATTTTTACTTTGTTGAATTGAAACATAATCTTCAAAACTGAGTTCTAGGAAAACTATGATCTTCTTGTCATATATCACACCTCCATTTTCATTAAGTTATCTATTTCATTTTTTGCAAGCTCTTTCCAAGTTTAGTTACTAGTGGTACATTAGTAAAGTGTCTCCAAGGACATAGATAATTACAACACATTTACACAAACAAAAAAAGCTAGAAACTGAAAGCCGCTCACCTGACAAAGTCTTCTGGCTTTTTTTTTTTTTTAAACTGTGGATCCCAATTACTGATTTGTTCCATATTTATTCTAGTTTTGTTTCAAACTTATTTTTATTTTTACTAATTTTATTGGTACAATTTAGATATACATAATGATCACATTAATCATAGGCAATTTGTTCCTGTACATGATATATCTTGATTTCTCTTTTATTGCCATTCCCTTCCCCTTTCATTCCCTCATTATTTACAAAAGCTTTGTTTCCAGTTTTTCTTTCTTTTCTCATTTTTTTTTTCTTTTCCCCATCTCCATTCCCTAGTTCTCCTTTCTTTCTGGACAATTTCTTCCCATTTTACATTATCTACTATACATTTTGGTCTTTATACTTTCAGTTTCTCACACTAGAAAGACAATGTGATATTTACACATATATGTCCAATTTACTTCACTGAAGAGTGTAATTCCAAGGTGTATTCATTTAGCTATAAATGTTTCAAGTTTATTTATGGCTGAGTAGTACTCCACTGTATCGAATTATATCTTTACTTGGACTTCACAATTTTCTCCTCTTACTTGATCTAATCTAATTAAATTGGAAATTCTTCAGGGTTACTACCTTCCCTCCCCCCAAAATAATACCCAAAACCAAGACAAAAACTAAATGAAAGATTCAGATAAACAGAAGACAAAAGGGACAAGGTAAGAAAAATCTGTTCCACCTACTGGAAGAACTAAGAATGCTGTCTTCCTCAAATTCTTTGGATATAAAGAACCCATGTGAATATATTAATTGAAAGTTTCCCTCATTTTATTATTTTCACTTTTTGCTTAAATTTTAATACTTAATTTTTATGCAATAAATCATTTGAGCAAAACAAAACCCTGTATAAAGATAGGTGAAGGTACATCAGGCAACAGATATTATTTAAGTGATTAGGGGTATTTATTTTGCTTAGTTTTGGTACTGGGGATTAAACTCAAGAACTTGCTTGTACTTGCAAGGCAGGCACTGGAACCACTGAGCTAAGTAGCCAGTCCAAGGAGATTTCTGACTTATGTCATGGTCAATACTTTTTTACATTGTCATTGATGTCATAAGTAAAAGTGAGTCATTTTCATTTTTTGAGGAATAGCCTCAAATTTCCAATCATTCATTTCTCATATGCTTTAAACTTTCTTTTATACCTTTCATGTATCTTCTTAGTCATGCCTTTTAGATTATGTATTTTCTTTTATTTTAATACACATGTGGCAGAAACTAAGAGTGGACAGACAGACATTATGCAATAAAATCCAGCAGATAAAACATCATTTCCTAGGCCTTTTGCCTTTCTCTTAGGTCTCAAGAGACTCTTGTCTTGGATTCTGAGATAAGTGAGATGAGACAGCTGTCCCTTCTCCCCCCACAAGTCCGCGAAGGCCCCACGCTCACTTCCTCAGCTGTTCTGCGAACTGCCACTGGCTGTGCTCCAGGTTCTCCACATTTTCCTGGGTCACCTTTAAATCACTTTCCAGTCTGTGCTTTTCTCTTTCACAGTTCATTCTCACTTTCCTCTCTCGTTCAAGGGTGCCCTCCAGCTGACAAAGAGAGAGATTATTTTACCAAATAAATAGGTGAAGTTTATACTAATATGAGAAAAGTATAAACATAGATTCTGTAACTAATACCTGCTTAAATACTTGAAAACAAAAATTGCATGCACCAGTAAGTTAGCAAAAGAATCTAAAAATGATGGTGACAGAAGAAAATTTTAGAAGTTAGAGATTTTGATTTCTAAGGAAGGAGTAAATAATAAAGGACCAGCTGCTTCCTGTGGGATCACGTTCCAGGAATGAGAATCTTACTTCCTCACATAGCAGTTCATTTTATGGATGGATAAGTCCTTTAATTCAAAAGTATCTCTTCATAAGAAATAAAAACATTGTCTGTAAATTCTGTACACAAGCCCCAGGTCTGCTACTTGAAGCAGTGCCAAGTAAATCTGTCTTAGTGTGAGAATGCATGAATACCAGCAGCCTTCCCTAACACAGCTGACTCTTTCAAACAGGTCTTACACGAGTCCGTGCCCCATTCACCCTTTTGGTAACCTCTTGTAGTTCATAACATCACGTCATATTCTTTTTTCCTCAGACTTGGAACTTGTTTTCTTCTAATTATAGCAAAATCTATAACATATGGTTGGTCATTTTAAACATTTTTCAGTGCATGTTTCAATAATACTAAGTATACCAACCTTGCATGCACCCCTTTGTCAACTATTCAGCTTCAGAACTCTTTTCATCATGCAAAATAAAGTCTGTGCTCACACAGCAATAGCTAGCTCACCATTCCCCTTCATATTACAGCATCACAGAATTTATCAGAACATCCTTCCTTTTAAAAGCTGAATTAAAATCCTCTATGTGTATATGTATACACACATACCATTGTTTGCTTATCTACTCAACCAGTGACAGACACTTGGGTTGTTTCCAGTTATTGGCTATGGTGAATAATACTATGAATAAAGTACACAAGTATTTCTTCAAATCTTCATTTCAGTTCTTTTGAGTACATACTCCGAAGCAGAATTGCTGGATTATATGGTATTTTACTTGTTGATACTGATGGAAATTGCCAAATGCTTTTCCTAGAGGATGAATTATTTTATACTCCTACTATTAGTATAAAAATGCTCCAGTGCCCCACAGCCTAACAACCACTACTTTTTGTTCTTAAGATAATGCGCATCCTAATGAGTGTAATGCGATAGAAAATTTGTCTTTTTACTCATGTAGGTTTTCTATAAGCTCTATATTATGATTCACTGATTCATTCTTGTACCTTAAATTTTAAAAATTTTTCTATATTCTTATTATTTTTCCTTCCTTTCCAGCTTGCCATTGCTTAGATTAGATTGGTAATAAATGTTGATATTTCTAATTCTAATCTTCAGATCTCAGCAGTTGGGAAGAGAATTTTCCCACCTTTTTGTTGTTTTTATGGTTTTCTAATTGAGATGCTATTAGTATATATTTATGAATTACATTACAGTAGTCTAATCCATATATACAATGTTTAACAATAAAATCAGGGAGTAATTATGTTCATTTCTTCAAATATTAATCATTTATATGTATTGAAAAATTAATACTCTAATCATCACTCTGAAATATATTATGGATTGTTTTAACCTAGCTATCCAACTATTCTCAAGAAAAACTTGAAGTCCAGTACCATTTCTTAGTAACCTTTTTCCAATTCCCCTCACCTCTGCCCTTCACTGAATCTAATGACTACTATTTCATTCCATTGTTTTATAAGACTGACTTACTAATTTCTACACAGAGAAAGAACATTTGATTTTTGTCTTTCTGAGTTTATCTCACTTAATACAATGACCTCTAGTTCTATTTCTGCTGCCACAAAAAGGTCTCACACATTTCATTCTCATTCATAGCTAAAATAGTATTGTATTTTATAAATATGTCAAATTTCTTTATTCCTCCATGACAAGGTATTTGCACTGACTTCCTATTGAGCTACTATTGTGAGTACCACTGTGATAAACATTACACTGTACAAGTATCTTTTAATAATATTATCTCTTTTGTATATGCACTAGAACTGAAATTCTGGGTCATATGATAGTGCTATTTCTAGTTCTTTGAGAAATCTTCACTCTGTTCCAGAATAGCTGTACAAATTTACATTCTCACCAATAATGTATATTTTCCCTTTTCTCAACATCCTCACTAGCTCTTGTCATTGTCTTTTTGATGTTAGCTACTCTAACAGTGAGATATCTCATCATCATTTTGATTCACTTTTAGAGAAATTGGTATTTTTCATATGTGACTGGACATCTGCATGTCTTCATTTGAAAAATGTCTGCTTACTTCTTTAGTTTATTTTGGGTTTTTTTTGGTTTTTTTATATAATCTTTATTGGTACATTAAATATACACATCATGATTGCACTCCATAATGGGGATTTGTACCAGTATAAGACACAACTTAATTCTCATTTTTTCCCATAGCCCTACCCACCCTACCACCCCCCCATATACATAAAATTTGTTTCCTTACTTTTTTGTTACAATCTCAACATTGTCCCCTTTCACCTTAT
>PVIR01046687.1:0-10163 GCA_004026965.1 Petromus typicus
TCTGCTTCATGTGCGGTCATCAGTTCTGTTGGACAGAGATCCCACCCTCATGGCCTTATTTGACCATAACCCCTCGTAAAGGCTCTGTGTCCAGATACAGGTCCATCGGGGTCAGGACTTCAAACTAAGGCTGGGTGGTGGGTAACATTCAGTCTGTAACATGTGTCCTGTTATGAGGAGTCTCCAGAAAGAAGGGCTCCTGAGTGGCCTAGTTTGTACAAGTGTGCGGTGTGCGGAAGGGACGGCTGGTAGGAGAAGCAGGGCCAGCTCCTGCTGGCAAAGAGAGGGTCAGAGGGGAGTCAGAAGGCTGCTGGAGGTAAACTCAGAGAGCCACGTCAGGGCTCGGAGCAGCAAAGAACAATAACAGGGTGCAGGAAGAAAGCTCCGACTGCAGTAAGTGCTACCTCAGGACTTAACACTAAGCACTGTTAAATACAGCTACTGAGGTCCCCAAGCAGGGCTTCAGAGGCATTCTGCTCTGGCAGCTCGTATGGGGAAAGCTTTCAGAGATGTGCATTTAAAGACCTGAGACAGGTCAGGGCACAGCTTTAGTTTTGGGAGCCCAGAGAGGATGCGCAGAGGCAACGTCTGCACAGACAGGGTGAGTGGAGAATCTTCAGGGAGCGCGAAAAGGGACAGAGCCATCTCGGGCTCTCAGAGCTGGTGGCCTGGGGGGTCCTGCCTCCTTTCTGGCCGGATGCTTGTGGTCTTTTAGAAGAGATTCATTTATGTCATGGAGACATGAAGGAAGACGAGATCTGGGAGAAGACCACACAGGGTGACGGGCTGACAGTCACCCAGGATAGGGATGCCCGAAGATTTGTCTGAAAAATAAATGTGGCACAGAAAGGAGAAGGCAGACACGACACGAGCCTTTTCCTTCTGCCGTCCCTGAGCCCGCCGTGCATGTGGGCAGTGGACAGGTAGGGAGAGGCCTGCTCTGTTTTAAAGCAGGTACTGTTTATAACACGACCAAACAATTGACAGCGATCAGCTATTCCATTCAAAACGCCGGCGCTGGCCCTCCACAGATGCCGGGCAGGTCGGGATTCATCGGGTTCCCGCAGCTCACAGGATAACTGCTGAGAGCAGTAGCAATCTGAGTCACTGAGTTGTGTAAGAGCTGTGTGGTTTATGACTTTTTCCTCTCATAAAACAAAGCCAAATTTTCCTTCTGCTGGAAAAAGCTTGAGATGGAGATAAACTGAACCTCAGGCTCCAAGTTTATGGGCCTCATTTATTCCCTCTGTAAATTCTTGGGACAGCGCTGTGTGAATTCTCCCACGGGGCTCGGAATCTTACTTTCGTCAGGTGTTCAAGTCTTTTCATGTAATTAAGCAATTATTTTCAAATGGATTCAAAATTTTTGGAGGCCTTGAAAGATGGTAGGGAGAACAGCGCTCTGCTGTGTTTATGCTGCGTCTTAATCCTAGCCATGCAGAGCATGTTGTCAGTGGAGAGATGGCGAACACTCGCCCTTCTGCGCTGCGGATGTGTCACGTGGTGCATTTGTGATGCTGACAAAGGCAGGGCACTGGGAACTGGAGCTTTTATCCATTTGGTTTCTTTGCTCTTCATTAACACCTTTTCCTTTCTTTCATCTCTCCCAAACAGATAAATCTGTGTAAATATTTTGGAGAAGTAATATTGAAGGGGCGATGGCTAAGTTCTCAGTTATTTTTGGAAATGCTGTTGGAGAGCTGCGGTAGTTGCCATGGGTTACCGGCTGGTCTGTTCACTGTCATAAAGCTGTGTCTTGTGGTCCCATTCCACCACCATTCTTAGAAAGGCAGAAACATAGAATTTAAATCAAAGTCATATTTTTTGCAACACAGATACAGCTTGGAGACAAATCTACATTTCTGCTTTTCAAGGAATCTCATCCTCACATTTCCCGTCCTTCACAGGGATACGCTGTTGATGTAGGGCTGTCTCCCTGGCGAGCACACCGAGGAGAACACAACCTCTCTGGGCACCTACTTTAATTTACTTGGCGTCAGGCTTCGGAAGAATCTGAGTTTCCAGGTCTGGTGCAGCGGAGGCCACGTGCCCTCTCCTGGTGTCTCAGGGACTTGGCACCGATGGGCAGTACTCACGTGCACGCGCAGTGGTGCTGTCAGTGGAGACGGCGCACAGAGATGACTCCGATCGCATCAGGCAACATCCACAGCTGGACTTGTGTGGAAAGAGGGACGATTCCCAGTGGGATGGTGGGTCTGAGGGAGCGTTTATGGGCCGCAAACCGACTGTGGGGCCCATGGCCCCACCTCCCGCCACGAGCACCTAGAGGTGACAGGGAACGTGCAGACTGAGGGACATCACCACACGAAGATAAGACGCACATGCCCATGAACTACAACAGTGCAGTGGCAGAGTGACAAAGAGCCCAGCTGGGGTCGGCCACGATTTTATCTGCTGAGACCAGCGAGGTAGAGCCTCAGGGCCGGGACGGCAGCAGAAACTGGGGCCGGATGGCTCTCTCTGTAGTGGGAGGCTACAAAAAGTGGCCACTGATACATGCTGAGGGAGCTTGGACCTGGGAGCACCAGGGCGCGCTTCGGGCTGGGAGCGGGGAGAAGCTGCACACTGGTCTGTACCTCAGGGCAGCAGCTCTGAACTTCTAATCAGTTTTGGAGAGGCTTTCCCGAGCACCAGACTTCTAGATGAGAAAGGGAGGTGGTTAGACAGAGGGAGACGCCTTCCCGTGAAAACAGGCCCGCAAACACAGACTGTAAAACACGTCGTGACTTTAAACACATTCGGCAGAGAGAGAATCGTTCAACTGGAAGACAGCATGAAACTGTACCCAGAAGACCGTACCAAAGAGAGACAGTCAGCGAAGGGCATGAGAATGGCGTGTGCTAATGGTTGTCTAGGGAAGACTGAAGTTGGATTTGAAGAGGTGATTGATGAGAATTTTCTAGAGTTGGAGAAAACTGTTTGCTGTTTGCATACTCTTCTAATAGTGGAGTTGAGTACTCCACATGTAGGTCAACGGGATGGAGTTCAGCTTTGAGACTGGAAATACATTTGAGCAATAGTCAGGATAAAGAGTACATTTATATTTAGACATGCATAGTGAGAAGGGAAAATGGCAATTATAAAAGAGAAAATGCAACCTGGAGAGAAAAGATGGATTACTGGCAAGAGAATGCTAATTACCCTGGTATTAGATGTCTGTGAGTAGACAGCAGAAGACAAAAGAGAGTAATCTGCCAAGTACTGGAACAGAAGCATCACTCAAAATTGAGAGGAAAATAAGTCACTTAGAAAAGGTGGTATTAGTTTACTGCCCACTGATTCTGCTGGACTAACTAATAAAGGATGAGCTTCAGTAGAATAAATAAACCTGGGTAGACAGAGGAGCAGCACAGTAATGTGTGAACTATTTTGTGATACTAACAAAATATTTTTAAAAAAAATTAAATTAGATTACACGAGTAGCTTTCCTTGGGGGTTATACTTAGCTGGGTTTAATTACACTTCAGGTATCAAAGAACCTTACTAATATTTGCTAAATCGGAATGTCTTTCAGGATACTTTGAGCTCTGCTGATACTCCACTGGAATTTGTTCACCTTCTAAGCCGGCAGTTAACTGGGATATCCATTTGAAAGCAACTTGTTTTTCAATTCTTTTTTTTTTTAAAGGTTTTTTGAGATAGGGTCTCGCTTTGTGGTTCACAGCAATCCTCCTGCCTCTGCCTCCCGAGTGCTGGGATTACAGATGTGAGCCATCACGACCGGCACTGTGGTATGTGGTACTGATTGCTGCTGGGTGTGAGTCTCCACACCCAGTATTGTTATGTGGTTACCTGGGATGAACCTGGGTCCTTGCGCTTGCAAGACAGGCGCCGGAACCACTGAGCTATATCCCTGGCCCTGTTTTTCAATTCTTACTACTATTATTATCCACCAAGGTTTATATGATGGACTTTTAATTAGCACTGAAATAACTCTGAAAATACTAGACATTAATTCAATCCTGTTGACTAGTACTTTGTAGTTTATAGTTTCAATTTTGTAATTTTTAGTGAAAATAATTCAAGTTGATTGGAAGGTAGGAACATACATCTGGATGTGTACACACACACACACACACACACACAGAGGCACACACAGAAGAGTGAGGCTGAGAGCTATTTCAAGAAAGAGCTGCTGCATATTTCTGGTCAGGAGATGTCTGCCAAGTGAGGGAAAAGCACAAGGCACTGACTGAGAGTGGGTTAGGTCTGAGGTACACTTTGCAAGACTGGTTCTAAGAGAATGCAAAGTAAAAGGCACTAGCTACAGCCAACTTGATGTCACGATATCAAACAGCTTTCTGACAGTAAAGAGTTGGGGTTAAAATGAAATGCACAAATATCTGCTGGGTTCTTCCTGGGCCTGACATGCGTTAGGTGCCGAGGAGGAATTCAAAAGAAGTAAGATGAAACTTATGGTCTTCGGAGGCAGTTCAGTGGGGAGACAGATAGCTATAAAGTCATTTTACAAGACATTCCAACGTTGTGATTAAGGAAGGGGCCGAGAAAACAAGAGGAAGGAGGATTAAGTTCCAATTAGGGAAGTGTTTAGAGAGGGTTTTCATTGGACTCTGAGGGATGGTAAGAATGTTTATATTAGGCTACAGCGGCAATGGACATCCTAAGCGAGGATGTCAAGTAAGTGTCCAGACGAAGGTAAAACTCAAAGCACAACTGGGTTTTCTCAGGTAGGTTTTCCTGTTTACTTTCTGTCCAAGGTGGGAACTCATCTTGGGTAGACGTTGTCAGCTCTCCGCAAAGAGCACAGGGTTCCTCTGCATGGAAGTGACTTCGTTCATGATTAGCATTCTGTAACTAGTTTTTTTTCAATAAACTTTTTCTTGGTGAAATAGATGTCACTACATATTTCTTTTTGCATAGATCATTTTGTTCTTCTGCTTCTATTTCTATTGATGGACCTTTAGATTCCATTAAAATTCTTTAACATTACAAACACTAATTTAAATATCCTCCTCCATGTTTCCATCTGGATGTGTGCAGATTCCTTGAAAACATACCTAGAAGTCACGGCGGCATGTAATTCCAGTGCACCGGACAGTCTTTTGTGCATCGCTCTGTCTGCTTCCTCCCTCACCCTGTGTCACTGCTTTCCTACACTCACTCGATAGTTTTCAAATCACTTTCACGGATGTTCAGAGTGGAAGGGGGAGCATGGCAGGTGAGGGAATCACAGCAACAAACACAAGCAGGAAGGAATCAGACTGGCTCCAGCGCGGGTCACGCACTGTCGCTTGGCACCAGGCACCCGGGCCCTCGGTCTCTCCAGTGGGTAACAGGCTGTGTGAGGGGAAGAATCTGGGCACAGCGGTGGTGCCGCTCAAGGCTGCGGGCATCCTCCGACCGGAGGCCGAGGATGCGAGCCCGTGTTCATGCCAAGGCTGCGTCCAACCGACGTCTCCTCGCTGCACCCACGCTGACTTTTAGTCTTTGGCTTAAAAAGTGAGATGATGAAGAGAAAGCAGGCAATAAAAGTCATCATAACAATAACTACCTTTGGATATTGTGAAGATTTTACAAGGGAAACCTGCTGAGAGTGTTTCACACGAACACCCACAGCTCCGCGCTTGCGTGGCTGCACTCGCCTGTCCTCTGTCCCTCTCAGTTGCAGCGTCATTACGTTTCCGGGCTCCAGGCAGCCCGTCTTCGGCACGGTCGCCTTCATCTGGGCACGGAACGCGCTGCCGCGTGGCACAGGCGGACAGGGACCCGGGGTCCGCTGCACACAGACTGGGCAGAGACACCCGTTCATCACGGCGTCATTTTGCTCTTTAATGTCTGAGCTATTTTGGTTGTGTCCAAGTGAATTTAAAAAATCAGCTCAAATTCCCCAGGGTCTTCAATTCCTCCACTGTTAAGCTATGTCTTTGTACTATAAATAAGTACTTCCTCTTAGGATCTCAACTACACTGGGGCCAGGAGATTTAGCTCAGTGCTTCAGACGCCTGCCTTGCAAGCACAAGGTCCCAAGTTCGGTCCCCATAACCATATACCACAATGCCGGGCGTGGTGACTCACGTCTATAATCCCTGCACTGAGGCAGAGGCAGGATGACTGCTGTGGGTTTGAGGCTGAGTTCAGGACCAGCCTGAACTATAGAGCGAGACCCTGTCTCAAAAAAATAAATAAAATAAAATAAAAAATCTCAACTGCGCTCCTTTACATTTATTCTCTGTAAATTGTCTTATTTGGCTTGGCTTTTCTTGAATTGTGGTTTTGACTGTCATTCAACCTGGACATGGTTCCTCTTCTGTGGTGTGTTCCTAGATGGAATGCTGTGTCCACTAACTTAGGAAAAGAAAGGCTCACTTAGCTCCCGAGTTGGAGGCTCGAGGGCTGGGGTTGGTCTAACCTCTCCACTGGTTCAGCCTCTGGTGCGAGCTGCTGTGTCATGGCAGGGACATGTGTAGGAGCAAAAGGACAGCCTGATCTGTGAAAGAGAAAGTGAGCTTGTTCCACAGAGGTCACACATGAGCACTTCTGCTTCCAGGCCCCTGAGGACCTCCTCTGGGTGGCCTGTAAAGGCCCTCGGCCTCGAGGGGCTTCAGAGATACCTGAGGAACACCCGGAGACATGCGCTCTTACTTCCTGCATCGCTGGCTTCTTGTTCTTGGCTTAGGGCTAAGCCATAAAAAGAGCCAGCCGGGAGGACAGTGAAGGAGACCTCTACGAAAGATCAGCATTATCAAAGGAGAAAAATACCCCGCCTCTGTAGGGTAAACAGCAGTGACTGATACTCTAAACAGGATTCAGTCTCCCGGGATGGGGGCCAGGGTCTTGGCTCAGCCCTCCTGGAAAAGATAACTGATTGAAAATATTTGTATGCTTTTACATGGCTTCCTTTCCCATTAGATTCCCCTTCAATCAATATTAATCTTATTGATTGATCACAGTTTGTCCACCTTTTAAAAAGTTTACTGGTAGCCTCACCTCCTGGCTTTGTTCCATAAATATCCCCTGGGAAAAGTAATCCTGATCTCCAACTCTGAGGTCCCTCTTCCGTCCTTCTTAGGCAGAAGCTGTCTTTCTCAGTACAGTTTTCCTACTCTTAACCTCTGATGTTCCTAAAAATCACTCTTCGTACAATTGAGACCACGGACTCTAGGTTCAGGTACCTAGCAGGTAAAGTTTAGGCTTCCTTCCCTGTATCAATACTTAATTTCAAAAACCTGGAGAGATCCAGGACACACAGAAAGCTTCCAGTCCTTTCGGAAAAGCAGAACCTGAGCTGCTTATTCACAGCTCACACAGCTGCTGGTTGTCTGGACCCTGAGAGCAGCTTTGGCCAAAGCTGCCCCGACCAGCTGCCAAAGCGCAGGCTTTGATCTTCTGAGTCTCCCCAAGTTCTCCTGTGATCTAAGTGCATTGGCCTAAACCGAAAGCAATTTTCACATTTTATATTTAATCCTTTTGAGGCACTCAGCCAGGTGGTGAATTAATTACTTTTGTAGGATGAGAAAGGATCCCCATTCAGGTGTTATATCCAGCTAAAGTTAGAAATTCTTTGAAGACTGCACGGATACCATTTAGGGTTTTATTTAGGATTTTATTTAATCAAAAGTATGTTTTGAAAGCAGAGCAGTATGGCTTAGTTGCTGACTAAATGCTGTTGGAGAAAAATTACTTTAATTGCTGGTAAACCACGAAGGGTTCTTTTTGTTTGTAAATTGGTTTCTTTCTAGTCAGTGACAAATTTCCACGGAGGTAATGTGGTTTTAGGGTATTTGCAATGGGAGTAAAGGAGAAAGATCCAGTTTGAAGATTATAGCATTTACCCAGAGGGTTTCAGCATTCACTGAACAAATACCGCAGCAGTTTGTAGCATTTCCCTGAGGAGAGAAGTGGAAAGTGGTAAGACAGGTCTGAATTTGAAATCAGAAAATACAATTCTAAATCTCGTTTGTTTTCCTTGGGTAAACTGTAATATTGCTGAATCCCAGGAAAACAGAACAGTTTTGCTTTCTCCGAGAGTTATTCTGGGGCCACTAAAATAAAGCTAAGACCTCACATGTAATGTGCTCCAGCCCTTTGAATCTGCGACACTCTTCAGACATACTACAAGTCGCTGTTGTTCCGTTGGGCAGGAGACGGATGTCCTTAACTAGCTCACAGAGGGGAGGAGCGCTGCACTGAAGCAGAGAACTCTGTGCTCTGACAAATATCCTCCCTGAGTTCCTGTTCTCAGCATCACACAGCAGCAGAGGGAGAGGCTTCCCCTAAATCAAGCCCGCGCTTCTCCTGCAGGATGGAGTGCAGACCTTGGCTGTGTAAGCATTTTCAGAAGAAGGTCATCGTCTAGGGAATTAATTTCCATTCTTTTTTTTTGAGACAGGATCTTGCTTGTTCAGGCTGGCCCTGAGCTCAGCCTCCAACTCACATCACAGCAATCCTCCTGCCTCTGCCTCCTGAGTGCTGGGATTACAGGCGTGAGCCACCATGCCCGGCACTGTGGTATGTGGTACTGGTTGCTGCTGGGCATGAATCTCCACACCCAGTATTGTATGTGGTTACCGGGGATTGAACCCGGGTCCTTGCGCTTGCAAGATAGGTGCTGGAACCACTGAGCTAAATCCCTGTAATTTCCATTCTTGACTCCACAATGCCTGCTGGTCACAGGAGCTTGGTGAAAATTCCATCTGTTTAGCGAGACTTGCCTGACTGATGATAGGCGGTAAGGATAAACTTCTCTACCTGTAAATACATTAGTTAGGCGGTTAGAAACTCAGCCTCTGTCTAGACATGTAATACAAAGTGGAAAGCGGGAGCTTTTATCTGGGTGCAGCTAAGTAGGGAAAGCCCTCCTGCACTGTTATAAAATTGCAGGGAATGTTTATTTTCAAAATTGTGGTTACAGCACAACACACACAGGCCCTAACCCGCACACTGTGAACTCACTTCTCCCATTGTTCCTGACACTTTTCTGAAGCAGTTCTGGAAGCTCTGCTAGTGTGTGCGGTTGTGCTGTCATGACTGCTTCCGTGTCCTAAGTCAGTTCACATCATTAGCCTCTCTCAGGACCATTCTGAGTTGGGGAAGAGCCGGAAGTCACGTGGTGCCCGACCTGGGGAGCAAAGGGTGACACAGTGCCACAACCTCACGAGTCCGTGTCTCTGTTGTTCAGCGCAGTGTGGACCTCATGTGGTGAGCACTTGGCAGAGAGCACACAGACCTGCCTTGGCAAGTGGCACGGAGGACAGGACGAGCGCGTTCAGAGTGCACAGGGCCTTGGGGTGCTTTGCAGGAGTTTCACGGCAATGTTAATTAATAATGCTGCCATAATTAAATACTCGCTGTGTATCACATTTCATACATAACAGGTGCTCAATTAACTCTGTGAATAACAGAAATAAGTATTTTTTCTTCCTGGAGTTATCTAGACTGTCCCTCATCTTCCTAGGTTTAGGTTCAGCACCCACCAAACATTAAGACTTATTCTCCTATTCCTGTTTTCACTCCAACCCTATGCATTTACACTAGCAAATAAGCTTTAGCCACATTTTGCTCTGTGTGGTTTTTGTTATAAAAATTTTACATATAATACATAGATCACATTTACATTTTCAACTGTCCATATTCTATTCCATAAAATGCTAAACGAAGTAACCCTCCCAAAGCCACCCTTCAGAGTTAGGTGTGTGTCCATGTGCCCCACGCTCACCGGGGTGCCCTCTCTCATACTGCCAACGTACCCAGGAGGTCCTTTCTGCCAAAAAGTGATGTCAGGAGAGAGAAATGTGTCTGAGTGTGTGAGTCCGGGGAAGTTGAGTCCAACTTAAATTCTGGCCTAAAGGGCTGGGGATTTAGCTGAGTGGTTCCCAAGCCTGACTTGAAAGTGCAAGGACCCGGGTTCGATCCCCCAGAAACCACATACAATACTGGGTGTGGAGATTCATGCCCAGCAGCAACCAGTACCACATAACACAGTGCCAGGTGTGGTGGCTCACGCCTGTAATCCCAGCACTCGGGAGGCAGAGGCAGGAGGATTGCTGTGAAGTGGGTTTGAGGCTGAGCTCAGGGCCAGCCTGAACTACAAAGCGAGACCTTGTCTCAAAACAAACAAACAAACAAACAAAATTTTGGCCTAAAAAGAATCCATGTTTTATGTTATAAACATTCACAAAACT
>PVIR01046688.1:0-10118 GCA_004026965.1 Petromus typicus
GGTATCGATGCATTGTTTTTTATTTGTTTTATTTTTTTAACTGATTTTGTGGGTACTTTGCATGCATATACATACATGACACACCATATCATTTCCTACTTAGAAAGTCTGAAAAATAATCAATGAAACCACTGTTATACCTACAAAATAATTACATCCAGAGTCCAATATTCAAAATTCTCTTCCCTTCATACCACCAATGATCTGAAGAGAAAAGCAACGAGAAAACTCCAGAATCACAAAACAAAAACAATAACAACAATAACAGGACCTCAACCCCAGACTTGCACTAGGAGATGCGCATAAATAAATAAATAAATAAATAAAACAAACACTGGAATCAAACTGCACTAGAGATCAAACAAACAGCCACTTATAGAATATTTATTGGTAGGAGAAGCCAAACACATTCCCATTCACCAAGGCTATGACAAAATTCTCAGGAGTAAAGGTAACTAAAAAGGGAAAGGTCTCTACCATTAAAACTATATAACGGGGCCAGGGATTTCGCTCAAATGCTACCATGCCTTCTTTGCAAGCACAAGGCCTGAATTTGATCTCTGACACCACAATAAAAATAAAAACAATTTAAATCATAAATCACTGAATTAAGAAACAGAGAGAATATAAAAAGTGGAAAGACATCCTCTATTCATTGCTTAGAAGCACGCTATTCCACTTTACTTTCTCATCACCAAACCTAAGACATTTTAGTTCCTAATCAGCTCAATCAAAGGGTACAGTGCCATGCCACGTGTGGGTATGGGTGTGAGTGGGTACTGGGGGAGGGGGGTTAATGGGATGGCAATTCAAAAGCAGAGATAGATCAAAGAGAAGCAGGGAAGAGACAGACCTCGACAATGCCCCCAGTAACTTATCTCCCCCAAACACACACATCACATTTAGTCACACTCTCAGCAGCTGACTAATACATTTTTGAGTGTTATATCCTCAGGATCTAACACCTGTCAAAAGCCCCACTCAGGAGTGCACAAGGCTTCAGGGGACATCCAAAATTAAACTATCACACTAACCCCAAGGACTTACACAGTCAAGGCAATCTCCAAAGTATCTACTGAATTCTTCACGGATACAGAAATGAATCGTAAAACACAACCACAAAATACCCTGGGTAGCCAAAGCTGTCCAGACCAAAAAGAGAACATCCAGCCAAAAGACAAAAAAAAAACAAGCTCTGGAAGGCAAGGAGTGAGGAAGTAAGGACACTGTTCTGGTATTTTCTTACAAAGAAGCGGCAGGAAGTCAATTTTCATGACAAACCAAAAGCAACATGGCAAAGTGCTTCAAACTCAATTTGAGACCATCCTTTACCCAAATTCCAGAACTAGCCTTGAGAGGCGACACACAGAACAGACCCACTGCAGTGCAACAAAGGCTTCCAAACTCAACTGACAAGGAACTCCCACACAGAAGGAGGCCTACCCTGAACTGGGAGCTAAAAATCAAATATTTTCCACATGGATTTTAATAGGACTCACAATCTCACAACACAGTATTTCAAATGTCCAGGATATAAAAAAAAAATTGCTCTTCATTCAACATGTAGGAAAATGCGACTGTGCTGCATCAAAATATTAAGATACAACACCTCTGCTGACAGCTTAAACACTGTGACAAAAAAAAAAACAAAAAAAACCTAAATAATGACATGACAGAATTTTAAACAACCACCTAACATTTAACCAGAAAATACACTGCAGAAATTAAAGTACTGACTGATGAGTTTTAGAAAAGACAGAAATTAGCTAAGCAGAGAATTACTGAGCTGAAAGAAATGAAAGATACATAGGAATAAGAAAAACAGAAGGTGAGGCCGAGGAGTGAGCTCAGTGGTTCCAGCGCCTGTCTCGGAAGCACAAGGGCCTGGGTTTGATCCCCGGTAACCACATACCATACTGGGTGTGGACACTCACGCCCAGCAGCAACCAGTACCACATACCACAATTCCGGGTGTGGTGGCTCACGCCTGTAATCCCAGCTCTTGGGAGGCAGAGGCAGGAGGATTGCTGTGATGTGAGTTTGAGGCTGAGCGCAGGGCCAGCCTGAACTACAAAGCGAGACCCTGTCTCAAAAAACCTAAAAATAAATAAATAAATAAATAAATAAATAAATAAATAAAAAAGAAAGAAAGAAAAACAGAAGGTACAGCAGAGAGCCTCAGTGCTGTCACTTAAAAATAAACAAGTTCTACATTTGCGCTGCCTATCTCTTCCTGAAGTCTTTCTTCCCAAGATAGCTACATGGCTGATTCCCTCACTCTATTCAACTTTCTACACAAATGTCACTTCGTCAAAAAACAACACTTTCCTCCCATAGTATCCCAAAATACGTTCTCCTGAAGTACTTTTCACTATAACACTACCTAACCTTTTACTGATATACGTATGGCCTATTTCACTCTTACTAAAATGCAGAACAAACACTCCATAAAAGTACAAACTGCTCATTACTGCTGTTCTTTAGTATCTCCAACACACTAGGACACATAGCGATACTAAAAAAAAAAAAAAAAAAAACCAGCGAGCAAATGCATGAATGAAAGATGGAAATCACAACAACAGAAAGACTGGTCAGCAGCGGAAAGTCATTTTATGAATGGTGCTTCCACTAACAATAAAGCAGGTATTAAGATTGTGTTCATTATCTGAATATCACAGCAAGACAAACAACATTTAAGAATTCACCTGAAAACAATGGGAAAATAAAAGCTTCTCCCCATCTGTCACTTCAACTGATCACAAACTACAAAAAGCTGAGTATAAAACAGAGGAAAGAAACAGCAGCCCGTCTCCCTGGCACAGTTTACTTTCTGCAAGACAGTTAATTTATTATCCTCTACCTCCAACCATTTGCTTTTTACTACCCATTTTTTCTCAAACTGGGATAAGAGCAAGTAGTAGTGAACCGGGGACAGGGATAGTCCATTCTGGATTCATGATCCAAAACAGCAAAATACTGTAAGTAGGGACCTAGACTAAAGAACCGAACAATATAAAACAGTAACAACAATGACAAAAATTGCTAAGTTTGGCATGGCAGTTAATGTCTGAAATTGTAAATGCCGAGGAAGCCGAGGCAGGAAGATAGCAAGTTCTAGGTTATGTTAGACAGACTAATGGACCTAACCTCAAATTCAAAGAACAACAAGAATAGCTGAGTGGTAGAGCCTCATGACTTGTCCTCAGTATTAAAAAAAAAAAAAAAAAGAAAAGAAAAGAAAAAGGAAACTATTAAAATGTAAATGGATAACATTTTTTTAGCACTCAGGACTGAGATTAATAGTGAACCTTTTATATTGATTAACTAATTTAGTTCTCAAAACAATACTAAGGAGTATTTTAAATAATTAACAATGACACCCCGCTGTTGCAATGTGTCTATAATTCTGGCACTCGGAAGTCGGAGGCAGGAGGATCATTGCACATTCCAGGCAAGCCTGGGCAGTGATTCCAGGAACATCCTATATTACACAGTAGGATTCTGCTTAAAGAATAAATAATAAACAGTGATAGAGATATTACATAATTTGGTTAGTCAATCTAAAGGAGGAAAAATTGTTAAAGTATAAACTGGGGCAGACGAATTCGTAGGTCCAAGCCAGTCAGCAGCAAACCATGTCATGTCATATGAATTAAAGTATTTAGCTAAGAAACAAGATGCATTCTAAAAAAAGGAGGTAGGCAGAATTTCCCAGCAGATGCTTGGGACAAACAAGAACAAAAAGCAATAACGGGGATTATGTCATATCAAAGGCAAAAGCCATAATGTTTTTATATTCAGTTTTCTTTTCACCAAAAAGGGAAATAATTCCTACTTGAAAATTAAAAATCAAAATGTACATAAAACAAAAATTATCTTTCACACACATCTCACACCTATTTCCGAATATTAAGTAGAATATGAGATTCCGACTTGGCTTTGAAATAAATATCTAACTAATGTTCTTTAGTATAGTCCTATTACCGGTTAAAGACAAGGATAATACATTAATCACTGCATCACTGTGCAAACGCCATAACAGTATGTTTATATAGACCCTCTGCAGACCACTACCTATGTAGACTATCCCGTTTAGCCCATCACTCTCTTCCATAAACAATTATAACATAATGAGAAGCATCTGTGTATCTACAGTGGAAGAGAAGGACAAAGAGACATGATAACAAATAAAAAGTGGAAGACTTACATAGAGTAATTATTATGAATCGAGCTTAAAAGCCTGCCAGTTCCTGGGTAAGTCAGTGAGTCAGGAGTGAGTGAATGTGAGCCCTAAGACCTTAACTACTGCAGTCTTCACAAAGCCTGTGGGGTAAGTTAAATTTACAAGAAGTCATTCCTGAATGATAATTCTAGCTTAGAATACTCATTTTGCAGAAATTTTAGTGTTTTTGGCCTAACGGTCTTGAGAGGCAATCACACACATATGTAGCTGTCATCGCCCACGGTAACAAGGCCTTTCTGTAGAATCCATCCTGAACAACTTGCCTACGCGTGTTCCACAGTACATCATAGTGACTACACAAAGCTGCCACATACCCGCTTATCACCATTAAGTAGTAGGTACTGAGCATAATTATGCTAGACTTTCGCTCAACTGGCAATACCGGTGACTAGAAATACACGAGGGAGGCACGGTGTTATGTCATTACAAAGGCTCCATCATTAGGGGACAGAAAATGTTCAGCTCCACTGTAACCTATGGCACGGTGTGAGCGCAGAGGATTTAGGCAACCACTGTTCTCGGAAGCTGCATCCACACCAACCAAGACAATTTTATGAGACCACCACCAAGTATACGTCCACTGCTGATCCAATAATCGTCACATACCATACTATGCTTTTCACACATCCCTCCGTCATACTTTCTTACAGATATGACCATATTTCTTATGCTTGATTCAGTTTTCTACTTATTTCTCCCACACACTCCAGAGAAAATTAGTCTGAGAATTGTGCTTTAACTCAATACAAATTAATCTTAAATGCCAAGTACACGTGATTGAAACACACTGACTTTTCTGAAGAAAAGGCATTCGTTTTTCAAAAAGCTTTTAAACGACCCAGACCCAAGAAATTAAGAATCTAGTTACTATTTATGGGGAGAAATTCTCTGAGCTATGTAAAACTTATTCAGATCAAATTTCCAAGTGATGAGATGACAGCGTGTCATTTTTGTGTCCATACTACAAAATAATGAGCTGGGGGAAAAAGTCACCTAAGACAAGAAAGATATTTACATTTCTTTGTCTCTTCTGCTGCTGCCATACAGCTTTCCATGAGGGTATCACGTAAACTCACTGGAATGATATTCCTGAAACAAACAAAGTTGCGTAAGTGTAACCTGATTCAAAGGTAAAATCCACAACAGATGTTAGGAAGCATAGCGTTCCAATTTTAAGAACTGTTTAAAATACTGTACAGTTTTAAGTCTTGCTACCTATCATTTATCACACACACATGACTAAGAGAAACAGGGGGTTGACTGGAAATACGATTAACAAACACAATTTACACTTAAGACCAGAGAGAGTGGCCACTCCTTAATGAATTTCAACCCAAACTTCTATCGAGCACCTTTCAAGAATTAATAGAAGTCAGGCTATACTACACAGATCATAAAACAGGCCATCGTAAAACAGGTCATTTACCAAATGCCCCCAAAATGTTTTAGTTGTCTATACGTCAAAACAACGGTCACTCTCTCAGCATGCGTTACGCAGATGATAAGAGTTTTAGCTGCCTTGTCCAAGTTACTAACAGAGTTTTAGCTGCCTTGTCCAAGTTACTAACAATGAGCACAAAGGCAGACGACATCTAGAGCAGCCGTCGATATGGAATTATCAGGCACCTTTTTGACACCCAACAATGGCTGTTTCTGATGCCCGACATGTGTGAGAAGTGACCGCACAGTGACCTCTACTTGGCCAAACGCAAGAACGTGGAGTGGTTGACATCTGTTTTGCTATGCCCATCATGTAGAATTCTACTTCAAACAGACACTCTAACACGGAGAAAGGAGCCAATAAGTTTGGGGAAATTACTTCAGTAATAAATTTGGAAAGAACACATTCATTTATCACTCACCCTTTCGTGAAATCTTTGCCTCCTTGGAGCTCTGCAACTAATTTCCTGCTTGCTCTTTCATTTTGAAACTAATTTATAAAACAGATGAACAGTTCATCACATTTTGCTTACTAAAATAAATGCAAGTATAATCATTAAGAATTTCATAACTGAACAACTACAGGGGTCCGTAAGCATTCTCTTCTCCTTATACAAAAGGAGAAAGAAGGAAGCTTCACAGCTTACGGAAAGTAAAATAAA
This sequence comes from Petromus typicus, assembly GCA_004026965.1. NCBI lineage: Eukaryota > Metazoa > Chordata > Mammalia > Rodentia > Petromuridae > Petromus > Petromus typicus. The sequence continues at coordinate 6,346 of PVIR01046688.1, forward strand.
GTTTGCGGGATGATACTCAAAAACCATTCAACAATTATCTCAATTATCTCACAATTATTGTCTATAAACTTCTGAAGTAGTTTTACATGTCTGCATTTCCTGGACAAGCTTCTCACTTTACGCCACAAACCAAAGCACAATTGACTTGCAGTTTTTTATACAAACCTATCGTATTCAATGAATGCAATTTATATCAAATCAAACTGGAAAAACTTTACTTCTTCAGTAAATCAGTGCCATTAAATCCATCTTTTCCCAAATAATTTGCCCTAATCGTCGGCATGAAACTTGTGTATCTTGCCTTCTGTGCTCCTTACGAATGTCGAACGACAATTACTATCAACGAAATGCCAAAAACCCTTCTTCCTCAAAAGACTCTACTACATAAACAAACTCACCCAATTTTCCTTGGAGTAAAACTCTATTTACTATATTATAATTCAAACTTTCATGGCACCTGTAGGTCCTGAATGGCTTTGTGTTGACATTTAATTGCCTTTTTATTTCGTTCCAACTCTTTTTCTTCCTTCTGCGTGTCCAATTCTACATTCACTTTCCAGTTTTTATGCTTCCCAGCTGCTTTATACAGTTGTGGGTATGTCCTGTTAACTGCTTCTGCATTCTGTTGAAATATGATTGCAAATCTTAGCTATCTATTATTACAACCACACTACAGCTTCCTCGGAGATATATACACATACTAAGAGCAACCAACTGTCTCTATTCATGCTCTAGGATCCAACTCCAAGCTACCTTATGTCTTTTAAATTCCTAAATCAATACTCACTCCCTACTCTGCTAAAGTTACTGGACATTTGATTATGTTATAATCTGTTGATTAAAAGTAAAGGACTGGAATGTATTTCAATACTTTGCAAACACTTTAGTCAAGGAAAGCATCCGGCGGGATAAATACTACAATAAAATATACTGAAAAAAAAAAAAAAGACCATGCATTTTAGTAATATTTATATTTCTGTGACAGTAACACTTACATACTATTATGTATACAAGCAATGGTACTATTTTAATTACAGAAAGTCACAATTAACTGAAGAACATGTAATCTTTTCTTTGAGGCAGAGTCTTGCTTTGTAATTCAGGCTGGCCCTGAGCTCAGCCTCCAAGTCACATCACAGCAATCCTCCTGTATCTCCCTCCCGAGTGCTGCGATTACGGGCGTGAGCCACTATGCCTGGCACTGTGGGATGTGGTACTGACTGCTGCTGGGCATCAGTCTTCACACCCAGTATGGTACGTGGTTATTGGGAATTGAACCTGGGCCCTTGCCCTTGCAAGGCAGGTGCCAGAACCACTGAGCTAAATCCACGGCCCTGTAATTTTTTTAATGACAAAAATGAATAATGTTTACGTGGCATCACTTTCACTGTGCTTCAGGATTTTACATTTCCTGTCTTTTTAGTTACATTATACTGGAAAGGCTGTACGATTATTTTTGTGTTTTCTGGGTGATTTTGTTTTTGGTTTCTTTTAATCTTTTTTTTTTTTTTTAACTGAAATCTTTCCTGCTACATCACATATACACACCATGATTGCATTCAACAATGAGAATTTGTACCATTATATGACACAACTCAATTCTCACTTTTTTTCCCATACTCCTACCCACCGTACCACCCCCAACCCCTATGTATATAAACTTTGTTTCCTTTCTTCTTTGTTATACTCACGTTATTTTCCCCCTTCACCCTATCTCGCTTTGAGTATTTTCTATTTCATAATATATAACATACATTCTAGAACTCACATGCATCATTATTTTCTCATACCCGAGAAAAGATATGATATTTACACATCTGTGGGTTCTGGTTTCCTTTGTGGAATTGTTTTGGTTTCATGTCACAGTGTTATAGATCAAATCCTGGGTTTCCTGCGTATTAGCCAAGTGCTCTATTACCAAGCTCCACTCTACAAGCCTTTTTAAAATGAAACAAGCCAAAACCAAAACCACAACAAAAACATTGCTTTTGGCTTGCCGGCACCTAGTGACGATCAAAACACATGAACAAGTTGGTTTATAAGTCTGTGATCCAATAACCACAGCAATAGCCAGGCATTGTGTCATGCACTTGTAACCCCAAGAAACTCGAGGAGGCTGAGGCAGGACAATCACTTGCAGTTTGATGCTAGCTGGCACAGTGAGCTCAAGGTCATCTTGAACTACACAGTGACACTTTGGGCACATCCTATTAATGTTTTGTTCTAACATTAAAAGTATGACTTCTCTTACAAATGCCTTCCTTACACATTCAAGTTCCTAAATGATCAATTACATCAATGAATTCAGAGATGTTGTAAAATACTGGCCTGATTCTCAGCCTTTTCACTTTCAGTGTCCAATATCATCTTCTATTCCTAATACATAGCATTTAAAAGTCCACTATCCTTAAAGAAACCAGGTACTTTTACAACTCAGGGAAACACATACGCCTCGTATTTCACTAACTTGAGAAGAAAAACAAAACAGGAACATTTTAAGTGAATGCATACAAAAATACGAAGTACTCATCCTCTTGAAGCATCAAAAGAAAGTCAACAAATATATAAATAGTAAATCATACTCCAGTAACACAAAATGTCATATCAATGGAAAATCTGACCTCAGAATCAGAGTCCTCCAGTGCTTCCTGATAAAGGCAACAGTCTGAAATATCAACCTAAAGAGCAAGGTTTCCTATTACAAATATCTCTGAGACTTCTAAATAACAATATACAAAACTAGGAACTCAATAATGAGAAATTTTTTCCTCTTCTAATAATGAGTCCCCAAAACGATTAGGTCTACATATTCTACTTAACTGACCTGCTCATCCACAGCCGTTGAGATAGCATTTTGTAGTCCATGATCTGCACGATAAGAGATGAATGGTATTATGTAGGCCAGTAATGCATTTATGTTCACTGTTATATGCATGTTAATGTCACAGATATCAATTCAGAACCTAAATTTTTCAGTAAATGCCAACAATAATAAATGACTCTACATAAACCATGCGGTTACCCTTCCAAGGACCTTACCTGAATCAGTGCTTTCATCATTTTTGGAGAGATCACTCACTGCAAATGGAACACCAAAACCACCTTCTCTCCACCTGTACAAACTCTAGAAATACACAGGAGTTCTTCAATATACTGCTCAGAATCGCTTTCGTACCTAGCAATGTAATACGTAAGTGCGCAATGTGTAGATTCCCAAAGAAAGAAAGGTAACTGCAATTTTTTGAATGTACACGGTACTTAAAATAGCCAATACTTTTACATTATAAACAAAGTATACATTGCAACTAGGTATTTTCCGTGGTAAATAAAACAAAGCTAAAACATACTTACCACAGGATTGGTAGGTTTCAAGAATGCCAATTTTAGCTACAAATATAAAATATTAATTTCTTTCAAGGAAGGGGTTTTTCAAATGAACTGTTTATGATCTTCCTGACAAAGTACTAAGAATTTTTTCATGGCATATAATGCAATGCTATTTCCCACTTTCAATATAAAGTACCAAATGACAACTCCACAAGCTAGTTTAGTCGCAAAGGAGGTTTATATTTTTCATTTGTTGTGTTTTGTTCTCTGAGACACGGTCTCGCTCTGTAGTACAAGTGGGCTCTGAAACTATGTAGACCCGGTTAGTCTTTAAATCATAGCAATCCTATTGCTTCTGACCCCTGAGGTGCTGAGGTTCCAGGGACGAGCCACCACACCTGGCATGTCAAAGGTTTCTTCCACCCCAGTAACTCAGTATAATTCCT
>PVIR01046689.1:0-10152 GCA_004026965.1 Petromus typicus
TTTATGTTATTTGACCAATTCTAGTGGCCAAAGGAACACTTAGAGAAACGGGTGGGAGAGGCGCCAGTAACAAACTGCATACCATTCACGACACTGCAGGTGGGAGGTGCTGGTCTGCTTTGCCCGCTGCTGACATACTGAGTCTCATGTAGGCAGTGGTGACGTAGAGGATTTTCTTCACTTTTCCACAGCTTCCTACATACCCACAAAGATTGCATTGATCTCTCCTGACATTAGCCAAGTGTAGGGGGCAAATAAAATCAGGGAGCTGTAATGATAATTTCTCTTCCCAGGAGAATCCTTTAAAAAGTTTCTGCCCACTTCTCCTGCTGTGGGGATTATGAAAGGATATGTCAGATGGAGCAAGGGAAGATCAAACCTGGGGATGAGTGAGCTACTGTGAGAAGCTGCCTGCGGAGACATCCCACCCGAGTAGGCTGTGAAGGAATGTGAACTCAGTATTACTGAGCTGAGTAACTGTCTGCATCGTCCACGCCAGCCAGTCATGTCTGCTCAGGTCCACCCAAGTGACCTCGAGCATTCCCAACACAGGAAATCAGGACTAACTGTTTACAAAAGAGACACAAATCCATAAATCAAAATCAAGTTCACTATAGGTTAACTTCATAAAACAACATTATTTTTGTTTGGGAAAGCTTTGATATTTCTCTACTCAAAAAAGTTTTTTTTTTTTTTTAATAATGTCCTGAAAATGTTACGAAACCTGATAATGCATTATTTCTTTCACTTTCAGAGAAAGTCATGCACTATTTAATGAACATCTGTATATAACTGCCACAAGCAGAAGAAAGGCATGGCATGTTATGATGTTCCGCAGTATGAAAATGGAGAAAAAAATCAAAGTAGTAGAGATGAGAGAAGAATGATTATGATATCAAAATATAAAACTTAGATTTCCACTAGGCTAATAATGGTATACACTTAATTTCATACACTGCAAGTCAGTAGAAGGAGTAGCATCACTGCCTTCTCCCTCGTATGCATTGTAATAACTCAACAATATTAAGCAGCTCTTCACTTCACTGATACTTCTCCTCCAGGTATCTCAGCAATGAAATTCAATGAAAACTCTTTGAACAAAAATCTCGTTATAAATATATAACAAAATCAGTGCTCAGGCGGAATTAGTCTCTTTTCTTTCTTTCTGTTCATTTGTTTATTGATAGAACATGCTCATTGATATATTAGGCAGAAATGTCACTACTTCTAATTAAATTATGCAGACAGCATATAGGTTGTAGGACCTCCTTTTCCCCAGTTATATGGTGATTAGTGTCTGAAATTTGATGGAATTTAGCTAGCTCCATATTTCAGGGTACTTATGTCAGCAGCAAAGAAAATGTCCTAATTTTTATAATAGGTTTTAACTTTTGAAGAAAAAATTTTCTCATGTGAACTCAGTGAAAATAGGAGTTCTTAAAAATAAGATTTTTTAAAAAAAAGTCAACAGGTGAGGAAAAAATGAACTAAACATGTTTGTCAATAAGTTTCAACAATGTGACACGAAGACTAATAAAAACAAATATGTCCCCAAAGTACAATGTTTATGGGCACACCAAGGATCAAGAGGATGTTATGTGTTTTATGAAACTTGAATTTTAAACAAGTACATAAAGCATACCAGTAAGTAAGCAAATTAGCCTTACTGGCACGATATAATATCACATTTACTGAAATTAAGTCTCTTGAGATATTAAAATACTATAATCAAATTAATTCCCAATAGTAAGAATACAAAACAAAAAGGGAAAATTTTTATTATAAATACAATTTGAGGAATTATTACTCTCTTATTTTTGAATAGGAGAAAAGCGGTCATGATCCTTTATGAAGAAATATAACAACATGTATAATAAAACAGCACTTGCAGATTTGTTGTAATGTGTCTCTTACTGTTTAAACACTAACCCAGTTCTTATCTATCCCAGTTCTTACTGCCACACCTCTAGAAAGATGGATCACATCATTACATGCGGGAAAGAACTTTGTAAGTACACATGTTGGACAGTGAACTGTAAACATTTAACAAAAGTAATGCAAAGATCCTGTTATTTCTAAATGCTGTCCACAATTTTTGATCATGAGCAACACGATCTGCATTAAATACTTCATATACGCAGCATTCCTTTAAAAATTCCAACAGTGTTACTACTTCTTTCTCAAAGGCAATGAACTTATTCAAAGTAATTACACAAAAACACTAATCATATACCCTGGGAAAAAACCATGTCCTCCCAGTGCATCTTTCTATGATTGTCTCTGCTCACCACTTTCCAACACTCTGAAGGATTATTTTATAACAACTGGAAAGCTGCTCTGGTAGCATACGGTATTGTTCTAATACCCTAGAGGGATAACATTTCTTAGACTCATTCAACTATGTCCTAGCAGACGGACAAATAATCTATGGCACATAATAAGAACTGGAATGTATTTTAATGCATTACCATAATAATAATAAAAGGCTATTTAAAGATTATTTGATTTTACACACATGTATAAATGCATAAGTTGGATAATGTGCTATTTAAATGCCAGTTAATTATATTTAGAAATTATATTTTATGCTTACTAAATTTTTATTATTGTGTCTTACAAGTGCAATTATATCAAGATGTTATCACTGGCCTAAAAAAAAAGAAAGGAGAAAAGAAACAACAACATAAAAATCTCCTTCAGAAAAGTTCCTCCTTTTGTTACTGCCTGAAATGAACATTTACCTTTGTGAGCACACCAACTCAGCAGTTTCAATAGCTGCTGCTTCAGAAATCTGCTGCTTCAACGGACAATAGGAAGCCTTATCCTCATTAATGGGGTGACATTTTCTCTAGCAGAAATTACTGCACTCTTCTTTCACCATTCTCATTAATTACATCGAAGTGGGTCAGAGTAATTGTCACACACCGTAAGACTATGGCCATCTCAAAAACTGCTGCATGCCATGTGGTCTCTCTGGGAAACATCTTGGGTGCAGTAGTGCTCTGTCTATGAGAACTCGTTCTACCCTTTCCCTTCTGCAGGACCACTGTGGTGCTCTTAGCCCAGCTTCCATGTACTTAGGGAGGATCAAGTTATCTTTAGATCTTACAGGTAAGGGGTTTGCACACAATTTACTCTGTGTAAATGCACAAGCAAAGGATTTTCATTATATTAAGATGATGTCACAACAAGTATCCTGTATCCATGCTATTTGCTTCCAATTTAGCACCTTCCAATCTGTATTAGCTACAAGACACTGAGGTAAGCTGAAATAATATCTCTCTCCTGTCCTAATGAGTACATACAATAAGCAGACTAAATTATACTTTTTTTCCTAAAAGCCTCAACAAAACTAATGTTTTAGCAGCAGCAGCTAGCTGGATTTAAAACAAGCTAAACATCCTTGTAGAGCAGAATCAAGCTGGTATAAATTTCACCTGGATAGAAAGCAAAAAAAGGTAGCTGGCAATGCAGACTCTGCAGAATGAAGGGTCAGGAAGGTGACATAAGGCAGGGTGCACTAGACAGGATGCCTCTTGACTCCAATGAATGGAGCTGGGACTGAGCCTGAGGTTGGGTTTGTGAAAGGACAGAATAATGCAGGGAAATAAAACTTTCATTCATCTTGAGGCCCAAACCCCAAATCACTGCAGATTAAACAATACAGTGCTGAGGACAGCCCCATACAAAAACTCCAATGGTTAGACCTCGAATAGTCCAGATGAATATGGCTATCTACACTTCGAACATTCTGCTGAGAACTAGATCCAGAAGCCTCTGTTGACATTCCTTTTTGGATATCTACTAAATAACTCAAATTTAGCAGATGCAAAGCCAACTCTTGATTCCATGTCCCAACCGTCTGTGTGACTATGATGGACAGTTTCATCCTCCACTCAAACACCCAGATCAGAAGTCTGAAAGGTGAATTTGACTCCTGCCTTATCCTAAACGTATCCTATGTGCAAGTCCTGTCAGCTCTACTTTTAAACTATGTCCCCAGTATGGCCACTTCTCTTTACCCTCACAGTGGTCACCATACTATGCATCATTGCCTAGGCTAAGTCATGGACACAGCTTCTTCCTCATCTCTCTGGCTCCCATTTCAACCCCTCATGACATCGGTGGTAGTTGTTAAGTCATAAGTTGGACCATGTTCAAATGTTCCCATCACACACAGATCCAAATTCTCACCTAAGCCTGTGTCCCTGAAACTCCATTCTCCTTTCCTCTTTCCCCAGCTCACCAGGTCACCACAGTCAGGGAAGCTTTCGAATGATTCTTCCTACCAGTCACATTGGTTCCTGCCTCAGGCTCTTGTCTATCCATGTAAAATATTATACATGGGTGAGTAGGGAGGGAAAAGAGCTGGAAAGAAGGCAAGAAAATTTGGAAAATCAGACTGGAGATGGAATCAGCTGCTGAGGCAAACTCTCCTTTTTGTCTTTTATGGGCTTTATACTTAAACGTTTTCTTTCTTCAATCGCTCCAATTTTGTCTTTCTCTTAAATGGCATGAATATTCGTAGGATAATGAGAGTTGACCTTTTAATTTGAACTAGAGAATGAGTAAAAGGAATGTAAGTCTCTTTTTTATTAATTGGTTTAACTAGAAATGAGTGACACAGTTCCAAAAATCCGTGTGTGTGTGTGTGTGTGTGTGTGTGTGTGTGTGTGTGTGTGTAGTAAAGTACAGACTTTTCTGAAAGCTAAATAAATAATTTGTTTTTATGCTTGCAATCTAAGTACTGGTCAGTGACCAAGGTGTCTAGCTACAGCTGAGGTGCCTCAGAACCCTGCTTCTCAGGCAACGCTGACCTTGGACAAATTCCAGCTATGTCTTCCACAACAGTATATATGACAACAGCAGCAGTATAGGTTTTGCCAGTGTATGGTGATATGTGCACGAAGCAAAAGGAAACTTATGGGATAAACGTTGCAACCAGCAATTATAACCCTGCTTCGATGACAACACACATATACATGAAACAAAGGAAAATGGTACAGTTTATAGCACCTTTCTCAAACTCAAGAGCAGTTATGAATAATATTACATTGTTTTGTATATATATATATATGTGTAAATTCACTTATGTATAAAGGTGAAGCATTTGACATTATAAACATAATTACTACACATATATTGTTACCATACTATTGTTTTAAACTTAGGAATTCAGAGTTCAGAGTGTTTGCAATATAATCCTTCATTTGGATTTCACCTACAATCAGATGCTCTCTAGAACCCTTTCTGTACACATACAATGGTTTCCTGCTTTTGCAGGTAAGAAAACACAAGGTCACGATTGAATATTACCCAGTCACACTTGCCCCTAAGGTCTCGGAGGCAACTTGTAAAGCATGAATGTAAATTTCAGGACCAAGGGTAATTTCCATTCATAATGAATTGCTTATACTTGAAGAAAATCAACCCAGTGATTCCTATCTACCATTTTCTGTAAACAAAGAGATGGCTATGCTAATACCCAATGTACCTAGCCTGCAGGACTTTAAATTTATGACAAAAGACCTTCAGTAACTCAAAGTAAACGCTACACAACACAATAGGTCAAAGGAACGTGTAAACAGTTATGCATGAAGTGTGGAAGGGAATCCTGGAGAAGTGATAGACATGGCAGCTGCTTCTCTGTATGATCCCAGTAGGGGTCAGGGGCCAGGTGGCACTTTCAGCACCAACAGGGTCTGAGATCAGGACAGTGACAGTGGAGGGGCAGAGATATCAGTACTTAAAGCGAGCTCAAGCTCAATTAGGAGAACAGCTTCTTATTCCTTGTCTTTGCAAATGATGAGAATTCGGTAAGTATTTTTTTCTAGGGGGGAATATGGCATAATATTAAGGATATATTATCTTTGTAGGGGTTGGATATTTATGGATGAAATTCTTTTATTGAAGAAAGCAATCTCTGAGTAGACTGAAATCCATTAGAATAAAAAAATGACAACACAGGTACAAACTGCAGATCTAATTACAGATGCACACATATGTGTGAAAAAAACACATATGAAGGGGGGAGAAGGGTTAAAATTTAAATGCCACTGTAGTTTTTGTAAAAAGGTTTAGCTTTTTCCCATTTCCTGATCCCATGGGTTTGACCTTATTAAATTAGAAAGGCCATTAGTGGAATTTTTTAAACACAAGAATTATTCAAAAATACACAATACAATATGTAAGATGTGACCATCAAGAAATGAGTCTGATTTCACAAGTTCCACACAAAAATCAGATTCATTATGTATCAGTCACACCTCATATAAATTACAGTCTAGCCAAGAAGAGCATTAACTATGTGATTTTATTTGTAGTACTTTACAGACACAGCCTCACTGTAATGCAATGGATTATTAATAAATGCTAAAAGATACTAAAAAGGTCCCTGCTTGTATAAAGGCCAACTTAATCTCATGCACTTTACTAGAAATCCTCAATAAGCCTCTATAATTTTATATTCAATTAAACCACACCCTTAACTATTCTATTCTAGTATACTTTTTCTAAATTGGAAGAAACTACACAAATAATGAGATTTTTAGTCTTTTCTTCACAGCAAAAAAATTTAAAAAGCAATGGGTCATAAACTGGTGCACTTAGTTCTAGCATGGTCCCACCATACTGACTAATCTATGAAGAATCCTCTATCTGCATTTCTAAGGTCAAAAGAATTAATCTCCCTACATGGACTCAGGGGTGGATTGCTCTGTTACCAGGAAGAAGATAGGAATAGAATTAATTTAAATACATTTCCAGACTTTTAAAAGATAATAAATTCCAAAACAATACTGAAATCTAAACATCACTTCCTCAATAACTATAGACAAAGGGGTAGCTATTATCACAGCAGTAAACACTGCAGTAATTATTCAACAGTCACTCTTCCTTTTGATAGGTTAAGAAGTGACATAGGAATAAATGAATTGTAAGTTATGATCTAGGTGCTTCTCTTTCTAGGTCAATTCCTATGTCACCACAAAAAGTGTAAAAACCTCTGGTGGGTTGAAACACAACTCTTCCTACAACAGATTATCACCTTTTGCACATGAAACAGATTGCCCTCGTTAAAGCACACAGATGCCACAGTGAGTTTACCTCCCTGAGACTTGATGACACCCATACTTCTGTGCCCCAGCCCCTTACAGAGTGAACATCAAATGGAAAAGCTAAGAACCCAACTTCAAAAGAGTTCTCTAGAACTATTTCAAGAAGGTATATAATACAGATACAATGATGAAAAAAATAAAAATTATGCTTGGAAGTACCACAGGATACAATCAATAACTTCTGTATAGGATACAAGCTCCTCCGGAAGGATAAACCAAAGACCTACAGAGCTCTTTGGGAGATAGACAGCAAGAAAAGCAACAGGACTATTTTGGATTTATGTTATGAAAGAAAACGTACTCTTTTAACTTTTATGTGACTTTCTTTCCTTTCAGGAAATTCTAATTATATAAACTCCGTATTTGCAATAAAAGAGCCATTCTATATTCAGTTTTCTTATCATAATGGCCATCCATAGACATTCCACTGCAGGTTTTGGTTTCTAATGAGTAGCATTCTTTTTCTCAGGTTCAAAGTCATTTGCTTTAACAGCCTCTTTTATATGCACACACTACCTTTTGATAATTCTTTCATGAACTACAGTTTAGATTTTTAAAACCAGCAACTTTGCAGAATATCTTATTGTTTTTCTAGGCAGTTTCAAACCCCTTGATGTTTGGCAAATTTTTACAAAATTAATGAAGTTAACCTTCATTTCTCCAACTTTCAAAGTTACTTTATGTTATCATAGGCCCCTCATTTAAAGATGACTCAGACTCAAGGGCTTTTAAATTTGATTTTTCTCAGGAAAATTTACTAACCTCAAAGTAGATACTTAAAAAGAAGAGTATGTAACACTTTCTTAATCTTCAATGCATTTATTAGACAGCTAAATATAGGTTAATCCCATTTAAAATAAATTAGAATTTTAAAAAATAAAGACCTCTGAACAGAAATTTAAAGAGATACTAATGTGTTTTTCATTTTCCAGTGTTCCTCTTTCTAGTTTCACAGCAGCTGGCATCCCGCTTTTCTCCACGGCTAAATGTGTGTCTTCTACAAGGCAGGCACAGCTAGAGCGCAGGGGATATAAACAAGATAGTGGTGAGCAACTCACTCAGCAACACAGGACTTCACCTTAGAATTTCTTTAGCAAATTACGTAAATTAAAATGAAGGTCTACTTAGTAAGTGTTAGGAATACTGGGTCAAGAAACCTAGAGACCGAAGTTGACATTTCTTAACATAATCCAATAAAGTATCATACAAATATTAAATTTATCTCAAAAGTATTAAATTTACACACTTGGGTTCTGGAAAGATAATTTAACTTCAGTTTGCAAGAAGATGTCTTTTATAAAGAAAGGGGCAAATACAGTTTGTTACTGAGTACTACCAGCTAGATCTGAAACTGTGAACCTTGTGCTGAAATACAAACATGGAACTGTGTCATCTCACAACTCCAAAGGAGACAAATGGGAGAAATACAGCTTTGGAACATTCTTTTGTTGACCACCTCTCTTGCTTTGACTGCCTTCACAGAATACATTTGTAAGGTTTTTGTGGTTTTGGAATAAGAAATTCACAGACTCATTGAATTCCTTGTATAAAATACAAAATACATTTTGAACATAAGCCTTCTCTTTAGAGAATAACATAAGCCTCCTCTTCTTTATGCTACTTTGTTTTCCAAGTGAACTAAACCACTATATTACAGGGAATTAATGTGGTGATGTTTTTCACCTGAAAAGAAAACATACAACTTTGCTTGGTTCTCTAATTCCTCAGTGAGGATACACCCATAGCTCCCTAATAAAAACATGCCATCAAGTTTCCATCTCCTGTAATTCTTTCTGCTTAGTGAACAAAGTCATAATAGGTATGTCAGAATTGAAAACAGGGATAAAGTTCTTTTGAGCAGGCGGAAATGCCTACGCAGCTTTTTATAACTGGGATACTGACCACAGCAAAACAAAGATTGGGTAGCTCAAACAGAGCCCATATTACATCTGATTCACTGATCCCTTTCAAATTCTTGCCCCTAACCTTGGGCACTACACAAAACCTTCCTGAGCCCTGCCGGTTCTTTTGTCCGTTTGCAAAATAAAATACAACATAAGAATAAACTTTGAGGGGGTAAAACAGCATTTATTATTTGGACAAATCTCTCTTTGCTGATTATCTTAGATGCTTGCTCTATCTAGTTTTTGCAGTTATTAATGATCTGTCACTTGTCATTTAGCAATGTAAGTTAAAAAAAAAAAAACATTAAAAGTCCTCTAAGATTCTCTAAAGAAGCAAGTTAGGTGAAAAGTCAGTAATAAATGTGCTTCATGTATCCATCAGAACTCAAAGTGCTTATAAGACAATTAAGATTGGTAACGAGTTGCTGACCTTATACCCTAAATTGGGTATGAATCCAGGATTAATGTCAGAAAGAATATATTTGACATTACACGTTAAAATATAAAATTTCACTTAAAGAAATATATCTCATGTAAAATAAAAGCTAAGCTCTGTGTACAAGCCCGGCCAAAAACTAATTTTGCTAATGAATAGACAAAAGATGCTTAAAGAGTACCTTTTCTTCCAGACTTTTACAGACATTAAACATACTATGAAACTTTACGAGGTTCCAGCTAGTCTGTCAGCCTAAAAATAGAGCTACTTTTAACAATGGCTTGTAGGATGTCTTATTTTTAAACATCCCGCCTTCCACTATCAACTTTCTGTTCACACCATAAGCTACACTGTTTGGTGCAACCTAAGAATATTGTGGGAAGCAATGAGAAAGCCTAGCAGAAATATTTTGAGGCAATGTTGAATTTTACGATGCTGAAAAAGAGGTAGGGATTCCATTAAGCACCAGAAACAGGACAGCCGAAGACAGCATGCAACGACACACCCAAGGAAAAGCAAAACCATATACAGTGTCAGATAAAGATTTTATCAAGACATTCTGTAGAAAGATACACCTACAGATCAAGTATGAGAAATTCATAGAGAATTTGCAAAAACTTGGGATTCGTGTGCCACAACACTGTATGGCAGAGGAAAAAGAAACCAGTGTAGTGGGACAAATGATGTAATTTAAGTA
>PVIR01046690.1:0-10448 GCA_004026965.1 Petromus typicus
TTCTTTAACAAAGTTGAAAGACATTTACTTAATTAAAGAATAATAAAATCTCCTTTGATTGAAATAAAACTGAATGAACCATGATTCTTCTTTACTAGAAGAGAAATTATCACAGTGTTGGCAAATACACACTGTACTTTTCCTCTTTTCTTAAATTTGGTTTTCTGTTTGTCTTATACAGTTTAGGGACTTTAAGATCTTTGCTATTTCTGTATTGTACAATTGACTCCCTCCTACTCCCCTGAAAAAGTACAGTATGGCACAGCTTTGGTGGTGGAATAAAAGAGAGCCCTGAAGTCATAACTGGAACATGATGTGTTCTTTTTGTCATTAGGTCAAAATCCTTAAGTATATTTGATGTTTGAATGGTTTTACAAATTCTAATGACATTTAACTTCAGATAAATAACACAGTACCTTGTCTAACATTCTTGAATTATAGATAGACCTCACTTTACAATGGGCTCACATCTTAGTAAAGCTGTAGTGACTTGAAAATATTAAAAGTTGAAGATTGATATCCTTAAGCTACTGAATAACATAGTGTGGTCTAGCCCATCTTAAATGTGCTCAGTAGACCTGCATTAGTGTGTAGTTGGACAGAATCTTCTAACACAAATGCTAAGTGCTGGTTATCTCATTATTGAGCATTATATTGAAAGTGAAAATCAGAATGGCTATACGGATATTACTTTTGCACCACAGTAAAGTTGAAAAAATGTAAGTTGAACCATCATAAATTGAGGATTGTTGTTCTTCATGCTGTGTGTACTGGAATGTAATGAAAGTCAGATTAGTAGGAAGGAGATACTTCTGATTTCTTTTCCTCTAAGTTTCATTTATTTAATCTTGAGATTTGAAGGCAAAATTACATAAGTAATACATGAATACTTCTCACTTAAAAAGATTAGAATATTCAGAAGTATAATTTGAAAGCTCCTTATATTTAGCTTATTATAGTGTATTATGTTCCCTATATCTTAACAGTTACTTCTTCAGAGATAGTTGCTGTTACAGTATTTCTTTGGCTTTTGTTCATCAACTTATCTTTTAAAAAAAAATACAAATCTAAATATATTTTATATAATTTGCTACTTCTGTGTTTTCAGTTATGATATCATTTATTTTTCCTCATGACAGTGCTTACAATGGAGTATATATACTTTACTCATCGGTAGGAATGCGTATGATTTATTTAATCACTTTCCTGTTAAATGATCACTTAAATTTTTTTTTTTTTTTTTTTTTTAGGTTTTTGGAGACAGGGTCTCGCTTTGTGGTTCAGGCTGGCCCTGAGCTCAGCCTCAAACTCACACAGCAATCCTCCTGCCTCTGCCTCCCGAGTGCTGGGATTACAGGCGTGAGCCACCACGCCCGGCACTGTGGATGTGGTAGTGGTTGCTGCTGGGTGTGGGTCTCCACACCCAGTATCGTTATGTGGTTACCGGGGAATCGAACCCGGGTCCTTGCGCTTGCGAGACAGGCGCCGGAACCACTGAGCTAACTCCCCGGCCCCTGATCACTTAAATTTTTGACATTTTGCAAGGAGAGAAGCCTTTAGTTGAAAATATTTATCTCAGTTAAACTCCTGGAAATAGATCCAGAAGTTCATATTGTCATGCCTTGGTGCTAGATTAGTTTGAGATTTATCAAATTTGGTACTCCGCATTTTGATGTAAAAATTTTCACCTGGTCCTGAACTTTGTTTGCTACTCAGCACAAGCTAGAACTTTTTGGTATCTTTCCTTTTAGCTTCATGTTCTTTCTAGACAAAAGTCTGTACTTATACCTTCTGGAAACCAATTAATGGTGTCAGTGTAGTTTTATCAAAGTAAATTTATTGCCATTTGAATTTTAATTTTTGAAGTTTTGAATTTAAAATAATGCATTTAAAATACATGTAACATAGTTCAAAATTCAAAAGGTACACTGCTATTTACACAACCTGTTATTGTTTGTTATATGTAGCAGTTTGTTCATTATTTTTCTCCCAAGGAATGCTCTATATTTACTATTCTGCAGTAGAAAGGCAGATTTTGGATGCTGTTCCTGAGTTTGTAGACAGTTGCTTCTTTCTTCAGTTTAGTGCTATGATGTGTTGCTTTTCTGTGGTTAACTTAATCAGTTCCAAATTGTTTCTCATCTTTTGCTTCTACCGTGTTGACATATCAACACTTCTGTGTGACAAGTCCCTTTTTGTTTGTTGGTTTTAAGAGTAGGAAAAATGGGGAGGGTAGGACTAGCACCTGAGAGACAAGACGGGTTCTGAATGGGTTGCCATGAGGTCATTTCTCCTAAGAATGTTGATAAAAGGATGAGGTTGGTACAAGGTGGGTCAAAGAGCCAGTAAGATTACAAGTGTGGCTGATTAGCCAGTACTGAACCAGTCAGGAAGCAGGGCACGTAGCAGGGGGTATGGCTGACATCACTAACTTTGGTTTATCTGTGACTTCTGAAAAAGCAACATTGGGGGGAAGGGATGGGTCTAGGTGTTCTGCTTACCCTTCTGGGTGTCTGATGCATACCTGAGCTTAACTGACTTCTGTGATAGCAGTGACAGTATAATCTTTCTATTCATTCCTTAGGGAAGGATTGGCTGTTTTGAGGCAGTGCCGCCTTCAGATGTGCTTCCAACCAGTTTGATAGATTTTCATCTTTTGACTGACTTCCTCCCTGGCCTATCTCTATTTTCTATTTTTATTTTCTCTGACTAGTTTCTATCTAAGTTAGCTGCCTATAATATTTCCTCTTCTGAAGAGGTATGCCTCACTGTGGTTGGGGAGAATGGGTGAAGTTTCAGTCCGGCTGCTTCAAGCTGAGAAAGGTTAGTGTAGAGGAGACTGCGTTCAGGGGCCTTCTCCCACAAACTAATGTCATGGGCCTTGGATGGAAGTCATGTTGCAGTGTAGCACTTATGAACTCCCTTTATGAAGTATCTACTGGATTTGGGTAAAAAGAGTCTGGCACCTTTATTGCTGGTCCCTTCTGCATGACTACTTGGAGTTTGCCTGCCTCTGGGCAAGAAAAACAAATTTTTCTGAGACGAAAGCATGTACATTTAAAACTTGAGGACTAGAATAGAAAGGCAGAGTAGGCAAAAGAGCCAGGTCTGGACACTGCTCTTACGGGATTAGATAATGACTGTACCTAGCTGGCTTGTAGACCTCTGTACTGATGGAGGTTATCTATCAGTCTGATATTTCTTTGTCACAGGTCTCTCCAGTGTTATCTGTAAGAAAATGGATAGTTCAGTGGTTTTGAAAGGACAATTTTAGTTAAGGAATTTAAAGACTCTTCTTCAGTTTTTGTATCTTCCATCATAGCTTTCTAGTCTCATTGCTTGATTGTCTTAGAAGTAGAATCTCTGTAGAATGTTAACTGTTAGAGATTATAAGGGTTTACAGAGAAAATGTGAGATCAAAGCCGACAATTTTTAGTATAACAATCACTATGATACCACTATAACTATTGTTTTGTCATTATCTCTGAAACACAATGAGCTGTTCATCTTAGTATAGAATAACTGTTGGAATGTGGGGACCAGCCTACAAGCTGACATCAAACCTGACCAAAGAGTGACAAAGATGAAAGATAAAAAAGACACAGAAACAAGTGAAAATCTGAGGGGCTAGGAGACTCTTATCTCCCTTCAATGTAGAGCCCCAAATGACTGGCACACCTTGACCACATTTACTCAGATTCTGGACACGACCAATTAAGAGTTCCACAGGATTCACCTTTTTCCCACTCTCCATGGTACTTTTCCAGGTAAACAACTTCACCCCAGGTGTCTGTACTCCTCCCTGCAGCGTGTGAGCACGCTACATTCCAGCCTTGTCTTCAGTGTTCACTGAGGAGGCCAATTAGGCCTCACTCTTCCCAGCTGATCTGCACGTTGTATCACAAATGAAATACACACAACACTCACAAAGCACAAACCTGAGATCATAGTCCCATCATCTGGCTGGCTGTCTCATATAGGATTGACGTACACATTTCATCTCAAGTAGTGAGAGCACAGATAAGGGAATGCCAGATGTTTAAACTTAAAAATTTTGTTTTACCACGATGAACAGCTATAACCCGGAAGACGCTAGTATGAGTTGTTTCTCAGTTGTGCATCTTTCAAGGCCTGTACACTGGGAAAGCACAGTGAGGTTAGTAACAATTATCATAGCTATGTAGAGATCTGTACATTTAATTTCTACTCTTAAGACAATTTTAGATCTCTATCAGATCTCTTGAGATGTAGCTATATTGACAAGAATTAAGGACATTTCACAGCTATGGTAAGTTTAGGAAACTTAAGGATCACAAGTAAACAAGTGTATCTCATTAATACAATGGCAAAGTGCTTGTTTAATCAAAGCCAGAAATGTAGATCAAGTTTAAATATCAGGGCCAAATTTAAAGAGATGTCAAATTTCAATCACTATATATGTTAAAGGTCTAAACATGCATAAAAGAGAGTACCTACTAGTAACTATATGTATTAAATTTACATAAACAGTTGTTTTAAATTGGAGTGTACACTCAGATGTGCTCTCCAAATTGAACTACAATAACCCTTTTATTGGTTTTAGATTTGTAATTATAAGTAGACTAGTCAGAACTTTTCATGTAGTCATCAGTTCACAGAGATCTCCTGTAATAGAAAAAAACCTTTATACCTGTGAAAGCAAAGACTGATTTTAAGACAGGCCTTAGGCTGGCAGCTTGTTTTGTCAAAATAGCTAGCAGTATAGGCTTCTCATTGCTGTTTGATAGGCATAGCTGGTAGCTAAAAGCGCTGTTTTGACAGTGGTATGTAATTGTTCTCTAAAGGGACAGACTATTAAAGGTAATTCTAACTTTTTATTTTCAGGAGGTGCTTTTCCTTGTTCTGATTAATAGTTAACAGTATAAAATAATAGAAGGGTTCATTTCTTTTCTTTTTTTTTTGAGACACAGTCTTGCTTTGTAGTTAGGCTGGTCCTGAGCTCAGCCTCAAACCCACATCACAGCAATCCTCCTGCCTCTGCCTCCCGAGTGCTGAAATTACAGGCATGAGCCACCACGCCCGGCACTGTGGTATGTGGTACTGGTTGCTGCTGGGTGTGAGTCTCCATGCCAGTATTGTATGTGGTTACCGAGGATCAAACTGGGGTTCTTGCGCTTGCAAGACAGGCACCGGAACCACTGAGCTAAATCCCCAGCCCGAAGGGTTCAGTTCTTATTCTAGGGTGCAGAGCATAAGGAAGGGAACTTCAGGCTTAGTAATGGCACCTGCATGAGATGGTACCTCAAGGACAGGGGTATCCAGTTTTCATTGGCTCACATCATACTTTGAACACCAGTCAGGTATGTCTCAGTGCAGATCAAGAGACCTAAATAACTGCTTTTTAACTTCTCCAGGGATAAATGGAGGCTGTAATGGGCCCCCCAGATCTCACCCTCAGTCCCTATGGCATAGAAGTCTCTGAGCCATTTTTGTGCTATCTACCTAAATGCCCAGGCCTCCCTCAGTAGTGAGACAAAGGTAGGTTTCACTCGAAAATCACTCTGAAAGCCTGTATTCGTTGTCTAGCACCCCCAACATTAACAATAGTGGAAGTACATATGTAACTTTCTTCCCTTCCCTATGCACATAAATGATGAGAACCAGACTTAGCAGTAGGGAGAGCCATATGTTTGGGGTCTTTGAGAGTGTGAGGGGTGAAAGAGTAAGAGAAAAGTAAACCCTTGGGTTTCTTCTAGGTTTAAATCTACAGACTTTACCAAGTCCTGTGGATATCACTTGATCTGCCAGTTGTATCTGCAAGGTTTGGAATGTGATTCTCACTACCTCAAAAGTGAGCATGGCATCAGTTAGGCCCTCTCTAAACCTTCATGCCCTTTGGTTTAGAGAGAGATTAAAACAGCAGTTTGGAAAACCTCCCTTACCAAAACCTTTTTGGAGTTTTTTTTCTCTGGTTATTAGTAGAAACAAGTAACAACAGCAAAAGGACCAAGTGGCAGGAAGAGATTGGAAGTAAGAGTTGTAACAGTGCAGGGGATTTTCTTCTCATATCTTGTGAATCAGTAGGATAACATGTTTAGGAGCTGTCATCCTCTCTGGGATAATCAGAGTTAAAGTACCTCAAGAGTGAAAAATTGTCTCCTCACTAGTGGAGGATTAGAATTGGAAAGGAAACTGAAGCAGAGCAGGCTCAACATTCCCTTTTACAAGTGTGGAAGAGGGATCAGGCCAAACTCTGCCAGAGAAGCCTGTACTCCCAGATTTAAGAGTGGCAGCCCTGCTAATAGTTTTTAATTGTCTGAGAGACTCCATTTTTCATAATTGAAGCATATTATATACTTTCTTTATAGGCCAGAATCGGCTTAAAATTCACCCTGAAGATCCAGAAAGAGTTTCCAGGGAAAAACAGAGTCTGTTAGGGAGCTTTGGCATCACCTGTCCCCGGCTCTGCTATCTAAAATAAGACAGATTATCTTGTAACTGCCAAGCAAGTCAAGCAAGGAATATAAGTAAATTCAGCAAGTAGTCAGTCTAAATGCAGCATGAAGAAACAGGAATACAAAGCCCGTCTACAAAATTAAAAATGTCCCATCAAAGAAAATTAAATATGAAGACATCACAATCTTCCATGCTCTCAATTTAAATCTATCATTATTTTAACAGAAAGATGAGGTCTAAGCAGTTGACCAACAGAAGGTGACAATTTTGATAACCAAAATGAGTCACAATCCAGAATCTAGTCAAAATATTAAGGGGTCCCATGAAACAAAAACAAGCTCTTACTTCCAAAGGTCTCAGTGGGACCTCCAAAATATTATAGGAGATCTGTAACTCAACCTGCTGGATGTCAGATGTTCAGAGCCTCATGTCCAACGAAATTGAAGAATTCCAGAGGACAAAAGTGGTTAAGAATAGGAAGTGTTTACTGGGGAACAGGAAAAGCTCCCAAGATGCAAGATGGGTCCTGAGTGGGTTGTCCCTATGTGGCAAATTCTAAGAAGCAGACTTGGTGGCCTAAAGAACATAGATATATAAAATTTAATATGTATTAGCACACTGCTCCTCATAAGGAGAATATGAGAATACCTCACCAACTCTTTTCTAACCTTTGTCAACCTAAGTAAAAATGTTAGTCTGCTTTTCTCTTAATATAAATGAGGGTGATCATCTTTGTTGTATTTAAAAGACATCTTTATTTTTATTTCTGTGAATTGTCTGTTTAGATTTTTTGCTCATTTTTCTTGTGAGCTGTTTGTTTATTTCGTTACTGTTTTTTTTGTGTGTGAGAAATCTGGTAGTTGGAGAATTTATTTCTTTATGATACATTTAGCTAATACTTTTTCTTATTTGTCTTTGATTTTTATGATATTCTTCACCATGCAAAATTTTATAAAAACAAAAATATTTTTATTTTTTGTGGCACTCGGAATTGAATCCAGGGCTTTTCTAAAGGCAAAATATAGGTACCTGATAGTTTGTACGATACCTGGTAATTCAGACTGAATGATAAAATGACTAGAAAAATATATAGAAGAGAAAATAGTTTTTAATAATTTGCTTTTATCAAATTTTTTGGATTCTCTAATCAATAACATCAGTAAGTGTTATGGTTCTGACCTGCTTCAAGCAGCATTTATTATCTTCTACAGAACTCATTTGGGTATTGTTATAAAGTCAGAAACCTTTAGCATATATTGATACACACTACAAGTGTGTAAGAAGGATGAGAAGGATACTTCATAAGGAAGAATCAGAAGAGTTTGAAGAGATCAGGTTTAGGAAATGTGAGGCAAATTTGGAAGTAGTTTCCTAGCTGCTTTGCTCTTAGACTTCCAGATCCAATCTCAAGTTTTGCAAGTACAAAATTTCAGGGATTTAGCAAGCTTTGTTCCTTTAGCATTTTCCTATTAGTTTGGGATGTGATTTAATGTTTAGCAAGATTGCTTATGAAACAAGATAGTCTTTGCGTCCAACACCTTTCATTGTCTCTGAAGGTAGAAACACAATAGTTTATTTTTTTTTTTTTTAGGTTTTTTTTGAGACAGGGTCTCACTTTGTGGTTCAGGCTGGCCCTGAGCTCAGCCTCAAACTCACATCACAATCCTCCTGCCTCTGCCTCCCGAGTGCTGGGATTACAGGCGTGAGCCACCATGCCCGGCACTGTGGTCTGTGGTACTGGTTGCTGCTGGGTGTGAGTCTCCACACCCAGTATTGTTATGTGGTTACCGGGGAATCGAACCCGGGCCCTTGTGCTTGCAAGACAGGCGCCGGAACCACTGAGCTAACTCCCCGGCCCCCACAATAGTTTATTTCTAATCACTGTGAGTGCACAGATAAGAGATTAAAAAATAACAAATATGAGGAAGTTACAGAATGCAAGGAAATATTCCTAAGGTCTTATAATAATGGGCTGTAGTTCTGGATTCTTTTGCTGAGATGACAAAAGGATAATCAGCTGGCCTTCTTCATAATCTAGTTTTACTTTGGTAGTGCATTAATTAATGGTCAATTTGGAATGTCCAGCTGAACTGAGTCAGTGTGGTGGTTCTGGAAATGGAAGACCTACTTGAGGATTATTGCCATTGGCATAAAAGGAGAACTAGAAGGAAGATTGTGTGCTGTTGATTTTCGTGGAGTAGCTTGCCAAGGCTGATTTCCTGATGTGAACTTAGCTATTTGTGGCGTCATCATTGGAGCTGGGGGTCCTTGCTCTCATTGGGAATGGCTGCTGTCCTCACAGAAGATCTGATCTTTGCCCAGAGCATCCTTCCAGTGCATATCCTGCAGTCTGGTGGCACAGATACTCCACCGAACCAGCTCAGGCTTAGTAGCTTCCACCACTGGCCTTGAGCCTTCCCAGTGCAGATCCTCAATACAGACTTGCATGAGACATTGCCACGGGCTTGAGGCTGGACTCACGGAAGACATTTCCTTGGGCTCTTGGCCTTTGGCTGGATTTGTGGGAAACATTAGCTTGGGCTCCAGCCCCTCAGCTGGAGTTCTCTTGCGCTCCTTTACATTTGACTTTTTGAGTGAATATCATAAAATAATTCTGTAAATTAGGTGTCCTATATTGAATCTGTTCCCTTGCAAACCATGACTACAACACCTGTACCCTTCTCTCCAACTTCTTCTTCTCCCCTCCACTCCAGCATTAGGTGTAGAACCCTGGGCCTCACATGCTAGGCAAGTATTCCATCACTGAACTTAATGCATAGCCCAATACTACTTTTTTTTTTTTTTGGAGACAGGGTCTCGCTTTGTGGTTCAGGCTGGCCCTGAGCTCAGCCTCAGACTCACGTCACAGCAATCCTCCTGCCTCTGCCTCCCGAGTGCTGGGATTACAGGCGTGAGCCACCACGCCCGGCACTGGTATGTGGTACTGGTTGCTGCTGGGTGTGGGTCTCCACACCCGGTATTGTTATGTGGTTACTAGGGAATCCAACCCGGGCCCTTGCGCTTGCGAGACAGGCGCCGGAACCACTGAGCTAACTCCCCGGCCCCCCAATACTACTTTTTTGTCTGAGCTGACATTCAGTGACCATTCTGACTTCTTCCTCCATGCCGGCATTATTAATTTCCCTTTGGAGAGGGTCAAGTAGAACAGTTACAGTCCATTGTAACAGGTATGTTCTGAAAGCTTAGCAGGACACATCCATACCTTCTTCCCTTTTGTCTTTTTCTCCTTTTCTGCCTGGTCTTTCTCTGATGTCTTGGGACATTAACATGTACTTTTATGCACATTTTTGATATTTATATTTCAATTTTTTTTTAGGTAAAATTTGGTAATACTACCTTTAAAACAGATGTGTACCTCAAGTCACTCAACCCTCAGTGGAACTCAGAATGGTTTAAATTTGAGGTAAGTTTTTGAACATCATTTTTTTAAGTGTACTTTTTTTTGAGATGATCTTTTTCCTCTGTAAATGTAAGAGTACCTTTTATTTCAGATAATGTATTTTTTTTTACATCATAAAAGTTGTCCTTTTTTTAGGTTTTTTGAGACAGGGTCTCACTTTGTAGTTCAGGCTGGCCCCAAGCTCAGCCTCAAACTCACATCACAGCAATCCTCCTGCCTCTGCCTCTCAAGTGCTGGGATTACAGGCGTGAGCCACCACGCCCAGCACTGTGGTATATGGTAATGATTGCTGCTGGGCATGAGTCTCCACGCTCAGTATTGTATGTGGTTACCGGAGATTGAACCCAGACCCTTGCACTTGGAAGACAGGCGCCGAAACTACTGAGCTAAATCCCCAGCCCCAAAATTGTCCTTTTTTTTTTACTTCTGTAGGAATATAGAGTCTAAAAAATTCTAGTTAAGAAATTACAGTATATGGTGAAAAATAGGAGTCTTTAAGTCAAGTATATTAGTGTAGTTTTTTTGTTTGTTTGTTTTGTTTTGTTTTGGTTTTTTTTTTTTAGGTTTTTTGAGACAGGGTCTCGCTTTGTGG
>PVIR01046691.1:0-10100 GCA_004026965.1 Petromus typicus
CCAAAGCAATTCTAAGCAACAGGGACATGGTGGGGGTATCACAACTCCGAACCTGAAACTATACTATAAAGCCACTGTAATAAAAACTGTGCGGTACTGGCAAAGTAACAGACCCGAGGATCAATGGAGTAGACTAGAAGACCAGAAACTACTCCAGATACAATGAGCCACCTCATCTTATACAAAGCCAAAAATCATTACTGGAGGAAAGATAGCCTCTTTAACAAATGGTGATGGAAAAACTGGGCTTTAACTTGCCAAAGACTAAAACTGGATTTAACTCTTTCACCATGTACCAAGCTAAAATCAAAGTGGATAAGAGACCTAAACATTAAAACAGACACTCTAAACCTACTGCAAAACAGGTTAGGTAAAACTCTCGAAGACATTGGCTTAGGGAAAGACTTCATGAACAAAACTTCTATAGCACAGGAATTGGCTGAGGAAATCAACAAATGGGACCTCATTCTTTTAAAAAGCTTCTGCACAGCAAAGGAAACCACCAACAGTGCAAAAAGGCAACCAACCATGTGGGAAAAAGTCTTTACCAGCTGTTCTTCAAACAAAGGCCTACTATCTAGACTATATAAACAGCTCAAAAAAATCAGCCCACCCGAATTTAATGACCAAATTCAAAAACGGGCACCTGAAATGAACAGATATTTTTCAGAGGAAGAAGTAAGAGCAGCTAAGAAGCATATGAAGAAATGTTCCACATCATTAGTCATTCAAGAGATGCAGATGAAATCAACATTGAGATTTCATCTCACTCCACATAGAATGGCTGCCATTTCAGAATCAGCCAACAGCAAATGTTGGTGAGGCTGTGAAGAAGAAGGAACCCTTCTCCACTGTTGGTGGGACTGTAGCCTTGTACAACTCCTGTGGAGATCAGTTTGGAGATTCCTCAAAAAGCTAGGATTGGATGTCCCATTTGACCCAGCCATTGCCCTGCTAGGTATATACACACAGGAATTAAAAGACTCTTATCACAGTGACATATGTGCACCCATGTTTATAGCAGCCCAATTTGGGATTCGTACATCTTGGAAACAACCCAAGTGTCCATCAACTGGAGACTGGATAAAAAAGTTGTGGCTCTTCTATAGAATGGAGTAGTACTCTGCCACAAAAAAATGATAAGTTTGAATCATTTCTACTTAAATGGACATACCTTGAGAATATCCTCGTAAGTGACACAAATAGGGCACAGGTAGGTACATATCACATCTTTTCTCTGGTATGAGAAAATAAATATGTAAATGAGTCCTAGAATTGTATGTTATATGTTGTGAAATAGAAAATGCTCAATTTAAAATAGGGT
Source organism: Petromus typicus (assembly GCA_004026965.1). Lineage (NCBI taxonomy): Eukaryota > Metazoa > Chordata > Mammalia > Rodentia > Petromuridae > Petromus > Petromus typicus. The sequence continues at coordinate 1,325 of PVIR01046691.1, forward strand.
GAAGGGGGAAAATGATGAGATTGTAACAAAAAAGTAAAGAAACAAATTTTATGTATATGGAGGGGCTGTAGGGTGGGTAGGGCTATGGGAAAAAATGAGAATTAAGTTGTGTCTTATACTGGTAGAAATCCCCATTATGGAGTGTAATCATGATGCTTGTATGTAATTTACCAATAAATATTTTAAAAAAATGTTCAACCTGGACACTCAATGTCCTGGCCAAATAATACTAGTTTTGAAAACAGTTGGAAACACTAGAAAGTCAAAACCACAGGAAACTTTTAATCCCTCCCTCAAGATATGTGTTTAATTCAAATGAAAATGTGTGTTAACAAAAAATTCTATATGCATTTACTTACATTGACTACATACTTAAAACCACCAACAATCAGAGAGGTTCCCATGGAAATAAAGATCTTAACATCAGTCATACAACTAGTACCATCATGGTATAAGTAATACTTATGCTTTTATTTTGACAATGGAGAATTATTTTGCAATCTTTTCTAAGGATGGGAATATATTTAACATGTACATGTAGGTAATGTGCCCAATTATTATAGATATTGTCTCCCTTCAGAGGAAGTCCACATCCTGATTTTTTGAAATTGTGAATGTGTTGTGCTGCAGGGAGTTTTCAAGTTATTAATCAAGTAGCTGTAAAATAGGGCGAGTATCTTCTTATTCCAGCATAGTGAGGAGGGTCCTTTGAACTTACTGGAAAGCAGAGGAAGAATCAGGTTCAGAGTGCTGTCATGTGCAAAATATTGAATTGGCCACTGTTGGAATTGAGGATGGGAAAGCTGGCAAAAGCCAAGAATAAGAGCAATCTCTAGAACACACACACACACACACACACACACACACACACACACACACAAATATACTTGCGCCCACAGGTTATTTCTTTAATCCTTTAAGAAGTGAGCGCTGGTGGGAGATGAGCATGGCTCCCTTTCCAGAAATCAAGAGCATCAGAAACCTCATCAACACTTTGATCTTTACCTACTGAGACTATGTGAGGTTCCTGACACTCAGAACCACATGATAATAATTTTGTGTTCTTTAAGAGTAATCCTATGGTTATCTGTTTCAACAACCACTGATTCTGGACAGATTCCTAGTTGATTTCACAGAGGAAAAACTGATGTGCAAAAAATTCAAACTATGATAGTCTCTTAGTATTTCACAGTGACAAATGGCAAGTGAATTAAATAAATTTTAATATACTTAGGATGATATAAAAATAAATGTAAATATTTCCTTAAAGATATCATATTTTATCTACTCTCAAGATACTTTATGAAAATTTTGTTGATAATTTACTCTAGTACAAGATTTTTCCTGAGTTCTATTTTTCTACATACAAACTCTCCTTCCTCCTTCTTAAAATGATCTATTCAGACATGAAATAAGAAAATAATATTTCTCTAAAGTTAAGGTTTTTTAAAAGATATATTCACTTCTGTTTGTCTTTTCAATCTTCAGTAGTATATTTAATAGACATTACAACACAAAAGAATTGAAAAACCAGAAAGGAGTTAGAAATATTTTTTGCCAAGGTAGATAAATTTGCAATTGTATTGGTGTTATAGATAAGCTAGTCATTTGATGTAGAATGTTTACCGTTTATAAAACTAATATAAATATTTCCTCTTGACTTTCAATGAATAATTCATGACTCATAATTTTATGTAAATCTCTGATTTGTATGTATATCCAGTCCTATTACCTAGAATCAATTTGATATTCTCCCCTATTTTCTTTTTACATATATCCTTTGGCTTATATAAGTGTGGTGAAATGAAAGGGATATAAAAATAGGAGATTTGTCAGGCAATTAGATATCCAATTAGAACATCCTTATGGTAGCATGTTTCTAGTTGCTATTCCCAGTTGGGAATTCTCAGTTGTAGAAGAAAAGAGGTAAAGGTCACTGGAGTTAAAAACCAGAAAGATTTTGCCAAAGAAAACATCTTTTTTTGTTTGTTTGTTTTCAATTTAATCTTTAACAGTCTCAAACCTTACGGAAAGTGATGGATGAAGAATCTGATAATCACTGTAGAATTAGGATTATGACAGGGAACAGGACCCCGAACCATACAGTAGGGACAAGTAAACTGGTAAAAAGACGTATAGGAATTGTCTAGGAAAATAATTAGAGGATCACTGGTCCATAAAGGAAACATAAGATTTGAAAATATATGGAGGGAAGTACAATTTGGTGCATTCTGGAAACTATGAGAATTTAAATATAGAAGCAGGCTGGTTTCAGCTCCGGATCTGTGATTGTCAAAGACTAAGACTTTTGCTCCAAAAAAGGGCCTGATATGGGAAGATGGGCAATGGTAGAAATGATGCAGACAAGTACAACTGGCTTTTCCTTTTTTTTTTTTTTTTTCCCTCTGTGGTATATATCATTTGCTGATGAGCCTTGCACTTTTGGCTCATCTCGATTATATCTTATGTCCCCTCAAAGCCTCATGTGCTCATAGTGGAGCTTTGGGGATGTGATTGGGTCATAGGTGTGTGGTATTGAGTTGATCTTTTCTGTGACACTGACGTGGTTTACAGATTGGTTTAGCATAGGTCTAGGTAAGAATCATGGACTTACTGAGAAAGGAAGATCCACTCTGTCTATGGGCTGCACCAACTATCAGGCTTGTTATCCTGGATGGAGCAGAAAGAGAAGGGTTGCTATTTCCTGTCCACCATGGCATGAACATTTTTTCTTTTGGGCTGTGCTGAGCTGACTAGGGACTTAAGCAACTACAAACTGGGAGCCAAAATAAACCTTGCTTTTTTCAACCTGTGGATGTTGATCATTTTGTCTCCACAATGTGAAAATAACTAAGACACATTCTTCTTCTTTTGGTTTAGAATCTCTCTTCCTTTTGTGGTTTTAGTATTACTATTACTGTTATTGTTGTCTAACAGGAATAGATCTTCTGTATACTAAATACCACTATTAATCACAGCATGGAATCATGTGTTTCTGAATCTTGAAGGTTTTGAATTTAACAAAAAAGAAAGAAAGAAAGAAAGAAAGAAAGAAAGAAAGAAAGAAAGAAAGAAAGAAACAGAATCTCCTTATGTAGCTCTGGCAGGACTTGAATACACTGTGCATTTCAGGCTCACCTCAAACTCAGCAATCCTCGCAGTATTTTCCCAATTACTTCATAGCACATAGACTCAGAAAAGACATCTTGATCACAGATTTGCTGAGTTGTTGCCCTCAAACAGTGTTTGGAAAATAGAAACTGGACGGACATTCCAGACAGCAGCACAGGTATTACATATAGTGACTTCCCTGTCATCCAGGGAGCCTTGGGAAGTTCTGAATGGCACATATGTGGAGGAGGGTGGCTCCTTTGTGACCTATGTTGGTCCAGGATAATAATTTCCCTTTAGTCTTGCTATTTCTATGCTATTTATTTTCGTTAGTCCTTCAAGTCAAGTAGGTCCTTTATCCTAGTTTAGAAAACGACCTGTGCCAGACCTTTAAGAGCAGCAGGAAGCAGAATGGAACAGACATTTCTTTTTTTCTATATTATTTATTTCATTTCTTTTTAAAAAATGTGACTTTCTTGGTACACTTTATATATGTTATGATCACAATCGACATTGAGAATGTGTACCAGTATATGACATGATTTAATTCTAATTTTTCCCATTACCTTGCCTCCACAACTCTTAACCCCCATATACATAAGCTTTGCTTCCTTTTTCTACCATAATTTTTTTCTTCTTTACTTACCCCTCCGCCCTTTTGCCTTTGAATATTTTCTTACTATTTCACAATTCCTATCAGATATTTTATACCTCATTTATACCTTCAGTTCCTCATACCAGAGAAAAGTTTACATGTGTCCTATTTATTTCACTTATGACTGTGTCCTCAAGGTACATTCATTTGAATATATATAACTCAAACTTATCATTCTTTATGGCACAGTAATTCTCCATATTATAGAAAGAAAATCTTCTTTATCCAGTCTCCTGTTGATGGGCATTTGGGCTGTTTCCAAGATTTAGCAATCACAAACTGTACTGCTATGAACATTTATGCACATCTGTTACTGTGATATGCACCTTTTAATTATTTTGTGTATATCCCTAGCAGAGGAATAGAAGGGTCAAATAAAACCTCTAATCTTAGTTTTTTGAGGAATCTTCACAGTGTTTGCACCCATCTATATTCCCACCTCCAATTGTGGAGGTTTCCTTTCTCCCCAAGCCTCTCCACTATCTGTTGTTCTTTGATTTCATGGGAGCAACCATTCTTTGTGAAGTGAAATAGAATCTCAGTGCTGTTTCCATCTGCAGCTCTTGAATGACTAGTGATGTTGAGCATTTCTTTGTGTGTTTTTAGCTGCTTTTACTTCTTCCTCTGAAAGTGTCTATTCATTTCTGATGCCTATTTATGAGTTGAGTCTTTAAATTTAAAGCTGTTTAAATGCTTTAGACAGTAGGCCGCTGTCTGAGAAACAGTTGGTAATGTTTTTTCTCATATTGGTGGTTGTCTTTTCACTCTGCTTGCATTTTCTCTTGTTGTGCAGAAACATTTTAATGAGATGAGATTTCAGTTGTTCATTCTTTCTGCTAATTCCCATGATACTGAGATTTTGTTCATAAAATCTTTCCCTATACCAGTGTCTCCAAGAGTTCCAACTAACCTGTTGTATATAGCAGGTTCGATGCTTCTGTTTTAATATTTCTATTTCTAATCCACTTTGATTTTATCTTAGTGCATGATGAAAGACATAGATCTAACTTTAATCTTTGTCAGGTTGACCCAGTTTTTCTAGGGCCATTTCTTAAAGAGGTTATTTTTTCTCCTTTGAGGGTTTTTGGTTTCTTTGTTGAAGATGAGGTGGCTTGCTATATCTGGGGTTGTTTCTGGATCTTCTAGTCTGTTCCACTGATCCTTGGGTCTGTTACTTTTCCAGCACTATTCTGTGTTTATCACAGTGGCTTTGTAATATAGTTTCAACTTGAGGATTGTGATACACTGGAAATTGCCTAAAATTACTTTTGCTATTCTACTTCTCTTCTGGTTCCAGATAATTTGTCGCAATGGTTTTTCTAGATCTGTGAAATAAGTTTTTGGGTTTTCAATCAGGATTGCATTGAATCTGTATAGTAGTTTTGGGAGTATGACAATTTCGATAATATTGATTCTTTCTACCCAGGAAAAAGGGATGTCTTTCTATTTTCTGATATCCTCTCCAATGTCCATTTTCAGAGTGTTGTACTTTACAGTGTAGAGGTTTTTCACCTCCTTTGTTAGACAGATTCCTAGATATTTCACTTTTTGAATGCTATTTTAAAAGGAATTGATTCCTCAATTTCTCTCTCAATGGATCTATTGTTTATGTATACAAAAGTGATGGGTGTTTTCATGTTGACCTTGTATTCAGCTACACTACTAAATTTATTGATTAAGTCTTGCAATATCCAGGTTGAGTCTTTAGGATCTTCTATATAGAGTATCACGTCATTAGCACACAATGCCAGTTTAACTTCTTCCTTAACTATCTTTATTCCTTTTATTTTTTTCTCTTATCTAATTGCTGTGGCTAGTGTTTGCAGCACTATATTGAACAGGAGTGGTTAGAATGGACATGTTTTTCTTATTCTTGATCTTAGTGTGAAAGATTTCAGTTTTTGATCATTAAGTATGATGCTGGCTGTTGGTTTCTCCAAAATAGCTCTTATTAGGTTGAGACAAAATACATATATTCCAATTATCTGTAGGGTTTTGGTCATGAAAAGGTGCTACACTTTGGGGAATGCTTTTTCTGCATCTATTGAGATGACCATATGAATTCTTTTCTTAGAGTCTGTTAATGTATTGCATTACATTTATTGACTTAAATATGCTAAAATATAATAGTAGTAGGGGACTTCTATACCCCACTGTAACATACAGATCAGCTGCACAAAAGATCAGTAAGAAGATACTCAAACTGAACCAAACTTTTGAACAAATGCACTTACTAGATATCTACAGAGTATTTAACCCCACAAAATCAGAGAATACATTCTTCTCAGCTGCTCACAGGTCATTCTCCAAAATACACCACATGCTAAGTCATACAGCAAGTTTAAGTAAATACAAAGAATTCAAAGTTATCCCTTGTATACTCTCAAACCATAGTGCCTTGAAATTGAAGCATCATAGCAAAAGAAATTTAAATTCTTCATAAATACATGGAAAGTGAACAATACTCTCCTGAGCAAATTTCGGGTCTTGGAGAAATCAAAGAAGAAATTAAAGAGTTTCTACAATTAACTTACAATCTTAGTACAACATTCAGGAATTTATGGGACAGACACTATGACAACACTTCTATAGGGGAAATTCATAGCAGTGAATGCCTATAGTAGGAAAACAGAGCAAGCTCAAATAAACAGTCTAATGCTGAACCTCAAGCTACTATAAAAAGAGGAGCAAGACAAACTCAAAGCTCATACTTGGGAGGAAATTATAAGGATTAGAGAAGAAATTAATGCAATGAAGACTAAAAGAATGATTTAAAAAACAAGGAATCAAAGAGCTGAATCTTCAAAATGCTAAAAAATTTTGACAAACTCTTAGCCAATCTTCTCAAACAAAGGAAAGAAAAGGCTCGAATCTGTACAACTGGATTAAAAATGAATCACCACAGACCCAGCAGAAATCTAGAGGATAATTAACCCATACATTTAAAATCTGTACTGCAGTAAGATGGAAAACACAGAAGAAGTGATTATATTTCTAGATACATATGAACTTTCCACGTTAAATGAAAAAAGATATAAAAATGTTAATCCTCCCCATATCATTCTGTGAAACTGAAAATGTAGTAAAAAGCCTACAGACTGAGAAAAGCCTGATGGCTTTACTGCTGAATTCCACAAAACTTTTAAACAAGAGATAATGCCACTACTCAAACTTATCAGTGAAATTGAAAGAGAAGAAATACTCCCAAATTCATTCCTGAAGTTACCATTATACTGATTCCAAAAGCAAAGGAAGATCCAGTGGAAAATGAGAACTACAGGCCAATCTCCCTAATGAACATGGATGCAAAAGGCCTTTATATGATACTGGCAAACAGAATAGAGAGGATCATCAAAATGATCATACACCTAACCAAGTTGGTTTTCTTTCTCTTCTTCCCAGAAAGGTCACTCACAGTTGATCTTCCTTTCCTCTGAGGGCTAGAAGAGATTACATGAAATGCTGGGATGATAAAACAGATAGGCAGCTTGGCAAGGTCCACTTTCTGTGCTGTGGTCCTTCCATCTTCAAGTCCTGTTCTTTGAATGACCAATACATAATATTTCTCTTCCATTAGGTGGCATTAGCATCATGGGTAGGCCTCACAGAGACCAAACAAAACAAACAAACAGAAAAAAAGAAAATAGGCTAGAAACCACTGTGAGGACTCAGAAACCCAAACTGTCCCTTAAACTAAGTCTTCTTAGAGAATCAGCCTAAATGTACACACTAAACCAAAACAGAGTGACTGCTGAAATAAATGATTTAAATAGTACTGAGAGTCTGAAAAAAAATTAATATCCCATAGTACGTCAGTAAATATTGGAAATTATTCATTATACCACAAATAGGAAAATCAAGCTTTGAGTGAAAAATATATAATTAACTGAAACCAATATTGAGATGCATCAGATGTTGAAGTTACTGGACAAGGATTTGAAACTGGCTGTTAGGGATCATATTTGAATATCCCCCCAAAGCCTGATGGGGTACCCAGTGGGGCTTTAGAGAGGTGGCTTGATCTCAGGTGCTTCACACTGGGATTAAGAGTGTGATGCTGGACTAAGGATGTGAGGTGCTTTGATGTGTGATGCTAGGACTAAGGGCACCACACGCTGGGTGTGATTGTTACCTGCCACCTTAAGGACAAGTGTCCTGGATAGAACATAAGGGGTGGAGAGGGGGCTGCTGCCTCCCCTGCTGCTTTCAGTTTTACTGCTAGCTGTCTTCTGCCTGACTTACTTTGCCATGAATTGTTTCTTTTCTCTGAGGTCCCCAGCGTACCAACCTGCATTAGCACCATCAACTGTGATTGGAACCTCTATAAAGGTGAGCTACAATTAACTCATTCCTCCTTTAACTTTGGGTGTGAGATAGTTTTGTCTCAACAAGGAAAACAGTAATTAAAACAAGAGCTATAATACAATTATGTCAGTAATCAATTACAAATTATTTTAAATTATGCTAAAAATACTCCTAGGTAGGTGACTAGGTATTTTAATAAAAATTTAAATAACTTTCAGAAATGAAAACTATTATAATGTGAATAATAAAAGCTTATTAAATGATATGGTATAGAGGACAGGGTATAACATGTGAACTTCATAATACGTAAAACTACTCAGAGCAACACAACAAGAAACACACTGAATAATGAATACACATATTTTCAGAAATATACAGCAGGTAAAATAATTTAACATGTGCCATTGTAGTTTTAGGAGAAAAAGTAAATGAGAAGGGCTGACTATATGAAAAGAAATAATGAATGAAATGTTCCTGAATTTGGGGAAAGATAAAAACCAGATATTAAAAAAGCTAAAATAGAACAATTATCTCAATAATGAAACACAAGAATTTAACAATTTTGAAAATCTACTAAAGATTTAAAACAATGCAAAACAAATAATAGGAACTTATGAACACTTGCAAATGGTGTTTATAAAAACTACCACTGCAGGGCCGGGGAGTTAGCTCAGTGGTTCCAGCACCTGTCTTGCAAGCACAAGG
>PVIR01046692.1:0-10352 GCA_004026965.1 Petromus typicus
GCTCCTGGCTGGGTGGAGCTGGCCCAGAGCAGGTGGCCTTGGGGCCCTGACACTGCTTAGCACAGATGTCCCGGCAGGAGCTCTGCGCAGGGCTGTGGGAAGAGGCGGGGGTGGCAGCAGGGTTAGTAGATTGCATCCCCGCCCCCCTCCCCTCTCCTTCTCTCTCCTTGTCTCCCCACTCCAGAGAGCTTTTCACAGGGCGGATGGTCTTTGGAAGGATGTGCTTGGAAAGTGGAGCTGCCGGATCGGAGCGTCGGGGAAGCCACTTTGGCGGATGGTGTATCTGTCGTGGTCAGAAGGGACTGTTGATCTACTGTGTGAGCTTTGGGGGCTGATAATTATTCATTTATTGAGTTAGTTAAAACAGGGGAGGTACTGAGGTTTATGCTGGACAGTCACCCTGACCTGTTGGGGGTGTTTTCCAGTGTTGTTTTATGAGGAAAATCAAGAGAAACAAAGAGAACCATAGAGATCCAGAATTGTTTTATTTTGAGGGAAATTACTTTCAAGTTCCTTTCAGGTGTGGCTTAAGGAATTTAATCATATGGATATCTAATTCCGCTGACTGTCCTGTGCTATGTCGGATTGGTGCGAAGTTGGAAGTCTGCTGCTTCTTCCTTTGAGGCATGCAGATATGTGTGCATACATCTCTTTGTTTATCGTCTTCTGAGCACCATGAATGCAGTGTCGTAGGTTTCACACTACGGATGAAGTTCGCTTTGGAGCCCGAGGACTGGAGAAATTAGGTCCCTGTTGCTGGGGAAACAAGGTGCTAGTCCCTGGCAGGGTGTTGTTATGGGAAACGAAGAGTCCAGCGGAGGAGTCCCGCCAAAGCCTTGGAGAGCAGCCCCAGAATGTCCTCTTGAGACCCAGGACCCCAGGATGGCAGGAACAGGACACAGGGCTTGACCTGGAAGAGGAGGCTGCCTGCAGGCGGACAGACAGTGATCTCTTACAAGGGGGCGGTGTACCAGAGCCAGATGGCTGGATAAATGTCGCCCCCTTGTGGAGTTGCCTCGACAGGGCTGGCTAGAAGTCCGGGAAGAAGACGCGGAGGTCACTATTGCTGTCTAGCCCTAGCGTTTTCTATCAAGTAGAGGGCTTAGATCACCGTGATGGAAAATGTACCTGGCCCCCCTGTAGTTTGGGAGAGTTAGGGGTGCAGAGGGCCCTTCTCAGACTGATAACTGTTCCAAAACTCCGGTAACCTGCAGCAGTGGGACCCTCCTTTGTACTTGGACGCATTCTTTGCTGGAAATTTCATGGGTGGTGTTGTTTTCTGTCTGCAAGTTAAGCCCAGGGCCTTAGCACTGAGCTGCATTTCTTAGTCTATTCTATAATTTTATTTTTTTTGTTTGAGAAAGGGTCTTGTAGTTCAGGCTGGCCCTGAGGTCCGCCTTGAACTCAGCAATCCTCCTGCCTCTGCCTCCCGAGTGCTGGGATTACAGGCATGAGTCACCACGCCCGGTGTTGTTGTACGTGGTTACCAGTAATCGAACTCGAGACCTTGGACTTGCAAGGCAAACAGCAGAGAGAACCTCTGAGCTAAACCCTGGCCCTAGTCTATAATCTTTTTGAGACAGGGATGAAGTTGCTAAGTAGCTCAGGTTGGGCTCGAACTTGGAGTTTTCCTATCTCAACTTTCCAGAGTACTAAGATTACAGGTGTGTGCCACCACATCCAGCTGTTTGAGTTTAAAATGGGGTTGCATTTCTTTTGATAATCACGGACATCTCTTTGGTATATTGTGACTGTACTGTTGCCTTCTTTGGCTATTTTTCCTGAACTTCATTTGTCTGTATGGTCATGTGGGCATGATCCTTTCTCTCTTTTTTTGAGACAGGGTCTCGCTTTGTGGTTCAGGCTGGCCCTGAGCTCAGCCTCCAACTCACATCACAGCAATCCTCCCGCCTCTGCCTCCCGAGTGCTGGGATTACAGGCATGAGCCACCACACCCTGCACTGTGGCATGTGGCACTGATTGCTGCTGGGTGTGAGTCTCTACACCCAGTATTGTATGTGGTTAACCGGTGATCAAACCCAGGTCTTTGTGCTTGCAAGACAGGTACCGGAACCACCGAGCTATAAATTCCCATTCCTTTCTTTTTAAGCTGAGGGTGTTAAGACTAACCACATCCTCAGAGGAAATTGGAGGGCAAATTTTGTGACAGTACAGGACTCCCTTGCATTTTAGGGGGGAGAATTCCGAAAAGGTCAGTGGATATAGTTGGATCTGATTCCTTTCTCTTCACATCTATTCCAAAGATAGGTCTCTTTGTAGGTGTAACACGTAGGGCTCCTTGTATGTGTAGCATGTGTATGCGCATGTATTTGTGAGGTCCTGGGGATGGAACCAAGGCCTTCTACTTGGCAGACAAATGCCCTACCACTGTGCTGAGCCCTGGAACTGTACATTCACACAGCACACAGCTAGTAGCAGCCTAATGTTCCCGGTTGTGTTTTTTCTGGCCTACTGCCGGCCTCCCTTATACAGAACTGACTGGTTGCCTCAGCAAAAACCTGTTGTGTAGTTTTATACATAAGACTCATTGACTCTGTTGCTAAACCTTTGGGCTGTTTGAAATTAGTTACATTAGTGGTTATACATTCAAACACCTAGACTACACTCAACACACATATGTTCCCTAACCTTCCAGAGCATTGTCATTTGTGTGGCTCAGTGGCTATTTAGGCTTCTGCCTTTGCCTGTTCTGGGGATGGAACCCGAGGCCTTGTACACACTGGCTGCATCTCCAGTCCAGAGCTCCCGATTTTGTCTTTGAATGTCTTGCCTGCAGATGCATTCAGTTGAATTGGAGCCAGCCATTTGTGTTGGCACCCTGTTAAACGTGGAGTTGGCTGGATCTGGTATTTGTAGCCCTGTCCACTCAGCTGCTTGGGAGGCTGGAGTGGCTGGAAATATCACAGCTTGAAGCCCGGCCTGCGTGTGTGACTACAACCTTAAATTGGAAGAATTAGCCATGCGTGGCGGCACCTGCCTGGAACCCCTGGGAGACAGAAGCAGAAGGATCTCACAAGTTTGAGCTCAACCTGCATGAATTGGCGAGATTTTTTTTTTTTTTTTTTAAATAAAAGCCTGGGGATGTAGTTTAGTGTGAGGGTCCTGGGCTCCAGCCCCAGTGCTGCTAAACAGCCAGACAGGCAGATGTAAAAAGAGCTGGATGTGTAGCTCTGACTGGAGATGCAGCTGAGTGTGTGGGAGGCCCTGTGCTCCTTACCCAGTACCAGCAGAGACAAAAGCCGGAGCAGACCGTCAAGCTGCACGACGTGATACATGGTGTCCTCAGAGGTTGGGGGACACATGTGAGTCGTTGTAGGTGTTTTGCATACTGGGAGAGAGAGCCCCTCTCTTTCTTTTCCTTCTAACTCTCAGTAGGTTAGAGAATGAGCATAAGAAGTCAATGGAAGGGGCCAGAGATATAGCTCACTGGGCGTGGAGACACCCCAGCAGCGATCAGTCCCACATCCCACAGTGCCGGGCGTGGTGGCTCACGCCTGTCATCCCAGCACTCGGGAGACAGAGGCAGGAGGATTGCTGTGATGTGAGTTGGAGGCTGAGCTCAGGGCCAGCCTGAACTACAAAGCGAGACCTTGTCTAAAAAAAAAAAAAAAAGTCAATGGAAGAGAGTCTCTTGGGTCGGCTACAGCTCCTTCCTGGGCGTGAGCATTGTGCGATCTCCCTTGGGCAGGATGCCTGCCAGCTGCCCGGAAGTCTCGGAGCCTGGGATCTGAGGCATGGCTGGCCTGCCCTGGCTAGGGGAGGGTGGGGGCTGGGCCGTGGTGGCTGGGGCTTTGATCTGTGAGCACGGAGCTGCGTCTTTGATGTGTCATCTCAGTTTCAGCTGCAGCGGTGAGCTGGGAGTTTCCGCCTCTCCTTCAGCCTCCTCGTGTAGAAAGGCCGGAAGGATCGCACAGGACAGTTGATTCTTATCATGCGTGCTGTCACCGTCCATGTGTGGCGTTTGTCTGTACCCACTGTCCAGGAAAAGAATGGGTCGCCGCAGCAGTTGCCCCTCTGAGCCACTGTGGGGCGAGAGAGTCCACTTTTTTCTTGAGAGTAATACACACACGTGTGCGCACATACTTGTACAAAGCTAGCTTTTGTAGAGTGTTCTCACGCTTACTGCTTTAACAGCAGCAGTATTCCCAGCAAAGGCTCAGACCATGCCAAGAGGTTGGTGCACAGGAGCCCCTGGTCCCTGCCTGTGCTGCTTCTGGGTAAGACCTGGGACTTGGCCTTGTCTCCATGCCGCAGGGCGATGGTGTGGGACCAGGAGCACTGCTGAGGCCAGGCGGAAGAGCTGGGAAGGCGACCTGCATCTGAGGATGCTGGGAGCTGCTGAGGGTTCTGGGCCAGCAGCCAGCAGGGGTTAAGTAAGACAGACGTGGGGGGAGCCTCGGCAGGCAAGGGCGTGCAGCACACGGTCAGAGGCAGGGCTTGCCTGAAGTTGGAGGAGGCTGCTTTTTATGTGCTTAAAGAATTAGAGGACTGTGTGGGGTCGTCGGGGGTGGCGCACTCCCCCTCCCTGCTGCAGTAGTTCCTAAGTCCTGCTTGGCTCTTCATCTCCAGGTTTAACCCCTCACTGAAGCCCCTGGAGGATTTCGACACTTCAGGCCTCCCCAGTGTCCTAGTTCTGAATTTGCTGTTCGCAGCTTGGGCCTCGGCGAACCGGCATCTCCCCAGATCGGCTGGGCCTGAGTTCTGCTTTCTTCTCAACTCCTATGAAAATAAGCCAACCCTGGTGTGAGATTGTTTTTTTTTTTTTTTTTTTAAAGGGAAAGAATTTTCTTCTTTACTAAATATTTCATTGAAGTAGTATAGTTCTTATAATCATTAGTCAAAAATACTTGTTATCTAGACATACTCTTTTTTTTTTTTTTTGAGACAGGATCTCGCTTTGTAGTTCAGGCTGGCCCTGAGCTCAGCCTCAAACTCGAAGCAATCCTCCTGCCTCTGCCTGCTGAGTGCTGGGATTACAGGTGTGAGCCACCACGCCCGGCACTGTGGTAAGTGGTACTGATTGCTGCTGGGGTGAGTCTCCATGCCCAGTATTGTATGTGGTTACTGGGGATGGAACCTGAGTTCTTGTGCTTGCAAGACAGGTGCTAGAACCACTGAGCTAAATCCCTGGCCCTCCAGACATATTCTTAATTTTTTTTTTTTTAATTCTTTGAGACAGGATCTTGCATTGTAGTTCAGACTGGCCCTGAGCTCAGCCTCCAACTCACAGCAATCCTCCTGTCTCTGCCTCCCGAGTGCTGGGATGACAGGCGTGAGCCACCACGCCTGGCACTGTAGTGTGTGGTACTGATTGCTGATGGGTATGAGTCTCCATGCCCAGTATTGTATGTGGTTACTGGGGGACCAAACCTGAGTTCTTGTGCTTGCAAGACAGGTGCCGGAACCACTGAGCTAAATCCCCGATCCTTAATTTTTAAGGACACAGCATTACCTTTATTTATGTGATCAGAACACTTTCCTTTCCATAGTGAAACTCATCGAATACCTACCCTATAAAATTATTTTTCAAGATTGAGGGCCGGGGATTTAGCTCATTGGTGCCAGCGTCTGCCTGGAAAGTGTAAGGTTCTAAGTTCACTCCCTGGTAACCATATACCACAGTGCCAGGCATGGTGGCTCATGCTTGTAATTCCAGCACTCAAGAGGCAGAGGCCAGAGGATCACTGAGTTTGAGGCTGACCTGGGCTACATAGCGAGTTCTGGGCCAGTCTGAACTACAAAGTGAGAACCTGTCTCAAATAGATAGATAGATAAATAGATAGATAGATAGATAGATAGATAGAGGCAAGTTTAAATTGACTTTGATATGCAGTTTGTGAGAAAATATTTCCAGAAAACTGTGGGGAAAAAAATCTTTTTTTTTTTTTTTTTTTTTTTTTTGCCTACGAGGGATTGAACTCAGTGAGGGTCCCTGAACCTTCTATTTTCATTCATTTATTTTTCCCAGTACCTAGGATTGAACTCAGGACCTTTGTGCTTGCCGGGCAGGCACAGTGCCCTGAGCTACATCCCCGACTGTTTTATTTTGAGACAGAGTCTTCTTAAGTTGGCCAGACTGGCCTGAAACTTAAGACCTTTCTGCTTCAGCCTCCCGGAATGCTAGGATTACAGGGATTACAGGCACCCATTGCCATGCCCGGCTCCCGTGATCACATCACTTTTGGCTGAGTTGTTAGAAGGTCCTCAGAGAAATCCTCACCCTTCAGCCCATGGCTCACGGGTATCAACAGCTAGTTGGTGTGTTTGCTCTCCCGTGGTACACGCTGCGGTACGCTTGTGTCCTGCTGACAGTGCCCACATTTCTGGGGCTTGAGTGTGTATGTTTTGGGGAGCACACAGCACAGCCGCTTGGGGAAGATTTCAAATCCACGGTGAGCCACAGCGCTGTGGTGTTTGTTGCCTGTGTAAGTGAAGCAGGTAGAAGGGGCAATGAGTGTAGGTGGACGCTAGGTGGCGCCAGAGAACGCGCTGTCCTCAAGTCCTGGCTTTATAAAAGACTCAAGTCCCTTTCCAGGCACTTTTTGAGCATCAAAACTTAGCTTGCGAACAAAAACCAGCCTGACTCTTAATTTGTTTTCTAGGGATGGTCATGATGTATCAAGAAATTCAGAGGATGTGACTTTAAAAAGCTCGTGCGTGGATGTCCCCATCCCCCGCAGCTGTGGGAGTGGATTATCCCTTTCGCTCAATGTCATTAAGTTGTTTTCTTAGAGAAGTAACCTTAATGAGGATGGTTACAGTGTCCGCCTGAACTAGACACTGGTCTGTGTGTGTGGTCTTCCCGCAGAGGACCTCAGGGCGGTGTGGGTTTCCTTGTGGCCTCCCTGATTGTGGCCCAGCCCCCTGGACAGTCCCCTGGGATGACCTGGAGTGTGCTGTGTGCAGGCTTTGGGTTTCTCTGGTGCCCCTTTTCTTCTGTGATGCTTGCAGGGCATTTCTGCTCGTGTCCTGCCTGGAAATTGGGATGGGGTGGTTGCTGGGGGGACCGTGGATTTGTACCCTACCTCTGACCATGACTTCTGGCTCTTGACCTCCTTGCCAGCCCGTACCTTGATCTCTGTGTGTGCATTTGTGTCTCCAGTGGAATGACACAGCACAGAGATGTCGCACAGTTACTAGAGGTCCCTAAGACACTTTTGTTTTGTTTTTGCAACCCCTGTTAAGTACATATAATGTGAAATGTATCATTATAACCATCAAAAGCATGTAGTTCAGTAGTATTAAGACTGTATTTGGCTTTCTCTAGGACTTGTTTTTTTTTTTTTTTTTTTTGGTCTGGTAAAACAAAAGCACCCTCTGAAATTTTCCCTACTACTTTCTGCCCCCCAGGAATTTGGTTCCTCTGGGTTTCTTGTGTACAGTCAGACAGTATGCAGTTTTGCGTGGCTGTCATGCCATGTAATGGTATCCACCTCCTAATTTCTTACCTTTTCCGATGGTTTAATATTCTGGCGTACATGTGGACCACATTGTGTCTACCCAGTCAGCCATCCATAGGACAATCTACCTTTTGACCAAAGGATTGGCTGTCAAAGTCAATACTAGATATAAACTGAATGTTACCACTATAGAAAACATTACAGGGCCAGGGATTTAGCTCAGTGGTTCTGGCGCCTGCCTGGCAAGTGCAAGGGCCCAGGTTCGATCCCCAGTAAGCACATACAACACCCAGTGTGGTGACTTCCACCTATCAGCAATCAGTACCACATACCATAGTGCCAGGCATGGTAGCTCATGCCTGTAATCCTAGCGC
Organism: Petromus typicus; assembly: GCA_004026965.1. Classification (NCBI taxonomy): domain Eukaryota; kingdom Metazoa; phylum Chordata; class Mammalia; order Rodentia; family Petromuridae; genus Petromus; species Petromus typicus. The sequence goes on from PVIR01046692.1 coordinate 7,796, forward strand.
TCGGGAGGCAGAGGCAGGAGGATTGCTGTGACTTTGAGGCTGAGCTCAAGGCCAGCCTGAACTACAAAAGCAAGACCATGTCTCAAAAAAAAAAAAAAATTACAGAGTTAAAAGGAATACATTTGAAATATTATCTGTCATATTATTATTACAGATGTTCTTAGAAAGCAGTGTTCAGGTTTTTTTTAGGGTTTTTTTTGAGACAGGATCTCGCTTTTGTGGTTCAGGCTGGCACTCAGCTCAGCCTCATACTCACATCTCAGCAATCCTCCTGCCTCTGCCTCCCGAGTGCTGGGATTACAGGCGTGAGCCACCACGCCCGGCACTGTGGTATGTGGTACTGGTTGCCGCTGGGCGTGAGTCTCCACACCCAGTATTGTTATGTGGTTACCAGGGAATCGAACCCGGGTCCTTGCACTTGCAAGACAGGCGCTGGAACCACTGAGCTAACTCCCCGGCCCAGTGTTCAGGTTTTTTTGAGTGATATTTTGGTGCAGGAATGGGTTTGTTTAGCTCTGTTGTGTGTTTCTGTGGTTATTGTCTGGTTTATTTACAGCAGAATCAACTCTTGTTTTCTTAGGTTCGTGCAAGGAATCACATTTCTTCCCTCGCTTTGCTGATACAGGTTAACATATCCTCCATGCTCCTGTCCCCTTGGCCCATAACTTAGTTTACGGTTCTTTTTACCCTCACACTTAATTTTGAGGATTTGGTCCGTGAGGATGGTTGATTTTCCTTCAGCTCGTTCTGCATGCTGAAGCTCCAGGTACTTGGCGTAGGAGGTGCTTCCTGAGAAGTTTCAGAGGCAGGATTCCGAGTGTTACCCTCTGTGCCGGTCATCTGAGCTGGATCCAAAGTCACCCTCAAACACATGATAATTAAGATGAAATTTCCAGTTGGGAAATCATCAGCATAGAACTGTAGGAGGTGCATCTGAGCTGGATCCAAAGTCACCCTCAAACACATGATAATTAAGATGAAATTTCCAGTTGGGAAATCATCAGCATAGAACTGTAGGAGGTGCCGCTGTAGCAGGTGCTGCTGTTGCAGTCTCCCTGAGCTGAGCTGTGAGTCTAGGCTGTTTGGAGAGAGAAGCTTTGCTGTGGATTACGTCTCACCTGTGGTTATTGGTCCTCCGAGGCAGGGCAGGGAGGGGATGTGGCAGATAGTTTCAGTGTTGCGCTCGGAAGTCCGCTTGGCAGGCAGCAGTGGAGCCATGTCTGCACAGACTTACGGCAGCAACTGCTGCCAGCCTGTGTTGTTATTGAGAACTTGTGAAATAGCCAGGGTGACTATTTAATTAATTTAGATAACAGCACATGGCTACCAGGTGAGGTCTAGGAGCTTAAATGACTTGCCTCCCTCACCGTGAATTAGGCGGTAGCCTTGCCTGTCTGTCGGGGCCCAAATGGAGAATGGAGGCCAGGCATGGAGGGGACTGACCCTTCCACAGTGGAGGCCGCTGTGGGAAGGGGTGGCAGTGTTGTGGGACTGAAGAGCCAGTCATGCCCAGCGGTGAAGGCCCTGCTGCTGCCCCTGGGCTGTCTTCCTTAGCCATGCTGCATGCTCTCTCTGCAGGGCCCTCATGCACAACGAGCCTCCTTCCGTCCTGTGTCTGGAGCACAGGTGATGCGTTGTACTGGCCGGTGTGGCCTGCTTTGCCTTCCCTGAGCTGGGCCTGCCCCAAGGCTGGCTTGGCCGCCCTTTAACGTGGCACCCCCGAATGCTGGGTTTCTTGTATTGTGGCTGGGCGGCTGGCTTGCTTCCTTCTTTCCTTCCACTCCCCCTCCCCCCACCTCCCCCTCACTCTCTTCCTCCCTCTGTCCTCCTCATCCCCTCTCCTTCCCATCACCCTCCCTCTGTCTCTGCTTCCCTCCCTCCTCCCATTACTCCGTCCAAGAAGAAGTAAAATAACTTCCTGGGAATGTGCTCAGACATGCTGGAATCTTTCTTCCTGCTATTCTGTGACTAAGGCAGTTTACATGGGCCAGCCCAGGGCCCAGGTGAAGAATGGGTAGTCACCTTCCCTGGGCTAGGAGAGGTAAACAGAGACTTCACAGCGATGTTTGATCAATCACCCATCCATTGCGACCACAAAATTTATGGCTGATACTTTGCTTTGTGCCTGCTAGTGAGAATTGTTCTGGAAACGCATTCTGACAACCGAGCGTTACTGACCCCCTCATCCTAGCTAGTCACCAGACACCTGGGTGTCGGAGTGTAGACAGCCTTGCTGCAAACACTAGACATTTCCTTTTCTCAGCTTTCTTCTTTCTGCTTGCTTCCATTTCAGTTAGTGTAAGTTATTTTGCTTATTAACTAACTATAAAGAATGATGAAAGAAGCAGTAGATATTACAGCGCCAAAAGAGCCAGCTGAAAATGAAGTTCACATGGCCAGAAGCTTCCTCACAAGGATCCTGAGAAATTCGATGAGGTATCATCTTGATTTTGTAACTCCTTACATCTCTAGTGTCGTGAATGTGGCCTCTGTGGCAGAGTCATCAAAACCTTTGCATGAGAAAGCATTGGTTTAGGGGCCGGGGAGTTAGCTCAGT